>CM049396.1:6075000-6080000 GCA_026929865.2 Hyperoplus lanceolatus
TAGTAAGTTCTAGATTAATTCAAATGTCTTCATCTCTTAATAACATAACTATACAATATCAAAGGGAACATGGTTAAAATCCTATGGTCATGACTCATGTGCTTACCCCTAGCAGTTCTAAGTTTGTACCTAAATGGTTGAATGCACTTATTGGGCGGCAGTAGGGAAGTGGGCAGGGAGATCGCCTCAGGAGTGCAAGGTCGGGGGTTCAATTCCCAGTCTCCCCGCCACATGTCCAAGTGTCCTTGGGCTAAGCGACACTGAACCCCGAATTGCTCCCGATAGTTAGCTTGCACCCTGCGTGGTAGCTGCTGCTATCGGTGGATGAATGTGTGTGTGAATGGCTGAATGTGTACAAAACAATGTAAAGCGCTTTAAGTCTGTAAAAACACAGTGAAAAGAGCTTTATAAGTGGAGTCCATTTACCATTTATTTGAAGTTGCTTTGGATAAAAGTATTAGCTAAATGTAATGTTGTGAAATGTAATGCATGAGCGTACTAAATCCTATGTACTAAATGTGTTAATCCTAAAGTCGTGTGCACTTACCCCTGTAGTGGAGAGCTGAGAATGATCTCCAGCAGCTGAGTGACTCCCTCCAGAACCTCCACTGTGGCTTCTCTCACCTGTCTGCGCAGACTCACACCTGAGACAGGGAGCAGAGACCACATATATTTAATTGAATTTTTTGGCATTTTCAAGCTGTATTAGATAGTATAGAGTTGAAATGGAGAGAGAGAGAGAGAGAGAGAGAGAGAGAGAGAGAGAGAGAGAGAGAGAGAGAGAGAGAGAGAGAGAGAGAGAGAGAGAGAGAGAGAGAGAGAGAAATAAAAACACAAATCAAGCCTGGACTGAACCGTGGGATAGAGGAACTCTTTACGCCTACACAGTCTGCCACACGTTGCCAATATCAAGAGCATTCCTGATCAGGGTGAGATTCAAAACCACAAACGAAGTAAATAAAAAAATTCAGTTGAAAAATACCTGTTTGTTTTATGGGTCAAAGACATGGGCTGGGTTAACCTCAGGGGGGGGGGAGAGAGAGAGAGAGAGAGAGAGAGAGAGAGAGAGAGAGAGAGAGAGAGAGAGAGAGAGACCTGCAGTAAAGGTCCACGGGTCGGATTTGAACCAGCGACCACTGCAACGAGGGCAGGAGCCAATATGGTACGCGCTCTATCCACTACACCACCACCGGAAAGGCCCTAATGCACGCTTTTTTAAGTAGCAGACACTAACATGAGCATTGTAAAACTCTCCTTTCTGGTCTACCAAAGAACACATCAATCCACTGCTGCAACTAGTTCTAAATTCTGCAAATTCTGACTAAGACTAGAATGAGAGCACACACATTTTATGCCTATGTTACCTTGTCTCTTAGGCAGCCAGTAATACACAGTGGACAGAGTGAGTTACCTTGTCTCTTAGGCAGCCAGTAATACACAGTGGACAGAGTATGTTACCTTGTCTCTTAGGCAGCCAGTAATACACAGTGGACAGAGTGAGTTACCTTGTCTCTTAGGCAGCCAGTAATACACAGTGGACAGAGTATGTTACCTTGTCTCTTAGGCAGCCAGTAATACACAGTGGACAGAGTATGTTACCTTGTCTCTTAGGCAGCCAGTAATACACAGTGGACAGAGTGAGTTACCTTGTCTCTTAGGCAGCCAGTAATACACAGTGGACAGAGTATGTTACCTTGTCTCTTAGGCAGCCAGTAATACACAGTGGACAGTGTGAGTTACCTTGTCTCTTAGGCAGCCAGTAATACACAGTGGACAGAGTGAGTTACCTTGTCTCTTAGGCAGCCAGTAATACACAGTGGACAGTGTGAGTTACCTTGTCTCTTAGGCAGCCAGTAATACACAGTGGACAGAGTATGTTACCTTGTCTCTTAGGCAGCCAGTAATACACAGTGGACAGAGTATGTTACCTTGTCTCTTAGGCAGCCAGTAATACACAGTGGACAGAGTGAGTTACCTTGTCTCTTAGGCAGCCAGTAATACACAGTGGACAGAGTATGTTACCTTGTCTCTTAGGCAGCCAGTAATACACAGTGGACAGTGTGAGTTACCTTGTCTCTTAGGCAGCCAGTAATACACAGTGGACAGAGTTAGTTACCTTGTCTCTTAGGCAGCCAGTAATACACAGTGGACAGAGTTAGTCACCTTGTCTCTTAGGCAGCCAGTAATACACAGTGGACAGAGTGAGTTACCTTGTCTCTTAGGCAGCCAGTAATACACAGTGGACAGAGTGAGTTACCTTGTCTCTTAGGCAGCCAGTAATACACAGTGGACAGAGTTAGTTACCTTGTCTCTTAGGCAGCCAGTAATACACAGTGGACAGAGTATGTTACCTTGTCTCTTAGGCAGCCAGTAATACACAGTGGACAGAGTTAGTTACCTTGTCTCTTAGGCAGCCAGTAATACACAGTGGACAGAGTGAGTTACCTTGTCTCTTAGGCAGCCAGTAATACACAGTGGACAGAGTGAGTTACCTTGTCTCTTAGGCAGCCAGTAATACACAGTGGACAGAGTCAGGACACTCTTCAGGAGGGACTCTGATAACTTTTCTACGTCCTGCAGAAAGGAGAGAGAGTTAAAACTTTGTAGCCCTAATGTGCCCAATGCTCACACAGTCCAATAAAATATGCAATATTATATCTTAACTTAAAGCCTGGTTGGACCATTTACTAATCACCCTGCAAAACATTTGTTCCCTTTGGTTCCTCAGATGAAATTTGATTATTAATTTGCTTTATTTTTTATTTCTTAATTTTAATGATATCTTATTGAGGACAAATCTCAGTACTTTTTTTATTATTATTATTATTATTATTATTATTATTATTATTATTATTATTATTATTATATTATTATTATGAAATCATATAATGTCTGACCTGCTGTGTGGGTAGTGGTGGCTTGGAGAAGGCCAGGCTGAGCTTAGTGGCTTCCTGGGAGACAGCCTTCACTGCCTGGTCTGAGTGGAGAGGAGAAGATACGGTTACAACATGTATAAAAGACTTTGACTCCGTCAGTGCGTTTCCATGGCACAACTAGATTGGATTAAGACATTTTCCTGAACTTGCCACTCGAGCGGACCGCGTCACTTGTCTGAGTGTACGTGGCCTTTCAAATATTCGATAAATGGCCGGAGCACGAGTTATCCAGTTGTTCTTATCCGACTTCGCTTGTTCGCCAACGTGCCGATTTGTGTGTGAAGTAGATCGGATAAAGGCGTTTACATGCATTTTCCAAGTCCTGTTGAAGTCTTATTCGTTTATTTACCCGATTGTGAGTCTGCATGTAAACGCACTGAGTGAGCGATTCTGGAGAATGCTTTGTCGTCGTGTTGTAACCTATCTCCTGTGTAAACGGTGTAAAGGGTATGTTTCTAGCTACAGTGACCCCCCCCCCCCCCTTTGTTAACATACCCTTTGTTTTCATACCAGTTTACAGAGCCTATGCTGTTTATTAACACCCTCAAAGAAATTGAAAGGGTGATTTTGACATCAAGCGTTCTCCAGAAAAGCCATCTTATCCACCTTTAATATAAGATAGTATTAACAAGAATCAATGTGTTACTTTTCATGTTGCTTTAAAAGGTGCAGTGTGTAATATGACATCATCAAGAAAGTTCTACAAAGTTCTAGAATGCAACGCTCCCTGGGTAACCCCACCCCTTTAGAATAATAACAGAAGCTACAGTGGCCTTCAAGGACAAGAACAATTCAAAATTTTAAACAATGCATCTGATGATATTCCAACTATGACACTTTCAAGATGGCAGCACTAGGCCTTGGTCCAAAATATGCAGAAATATGGACATATGAGACCCTTTCTAAGGGGAAAAAATAATAATTAAAAAAAAAATGTTCAGCTGTTATGCACTAAATTAAATGTACTTATGGATATTATAATTACTTTCTACAAAATCTGCGAGGAAATAAAACCCAAAATTCTACACACTGTAGGTTTTTAATTTTTAAGCATAGGATGGTCATTAACTTTTTTTATCCTCGGGGGACCCATTGGGGGGGTCCCCTTTTTTAAATTGATTTAAAAAATTATTTTCCGAAAAACAACAATACATACACAGTATTCAGTGCAAATACATCATACACAACAACAGGTCAAGAGAAGAAAAAAAAAAAATTAAAACATTTACATTGTGGGGGATGGTTCAAAAAATGAAGTTGGTGAAAGTCAATTAAGCATAGGATGCTCCTGATCAACTACTGTATAGTGATACTCACTATTTCAAAATTGGAGAGGGAAATTTTCTTCCCCCCCTTTACTCGCCATCTGTAGTGGGAAAAGTGGTTTTGTGTTCAGTAAATCGTTCCTCTTTCAGGTTAAATGTATGGACAAATACCAATGTGAGAGAGGTACCAAACCCTTGTTTAAAATCTTTTTCCACATTATATTTATTGCAGTTCTTTCTTTCTTTCTTTTTTTACAACACACACACTCACACTCTCAAACACACACACACACACACAAACACGCACGCACGCACGCACACACACACACACACACACACACACACACACACACACACACACACACACACACACACCTGCCCTGTCACAAGATACAAAGAAACAAACAGAAAACAGAAAGAAAACAAAAAATAACAAAAGACAAAAAAAAAGTACATTTTTACTTCCAAAATGTCAATGTCGTATTTAAGTCTTAGCTGGATTAATCTGATTGTAGTGTATCTAATAATAGACACAGAAGAGTATTCGTGAAAGTGGCCTGAGACTTCTGTGAAACATTTGATGATAGCTTTCTACGGTTGGACTAATATGGGTAAAATGGAATTAAACACTGCGGCAGAAAGCTCGTTTATTAATAACGCTGTCTGTTTAAAATGTTAAAAATAAATTCATAGCGTAGACACTTAGCCCAAAGTACATAAAACGTGTTGCTATGGTTGACGTTAGCGGATGTAGCTTGAGATAGCAATTCAAGAGGCTAAAAACTATATGTAATGTGTG
>CM049396.1:6090000-6095000 GCA_026929865.2 Hyperoplus lanceolatus
ATAAGTCTGTGTATGATTTTACCTTTAAGACCTACTTCATCTGTTGGAAATATGAAGGTGTATTGAATTTGAGCTCCTATGTAGTATAAACAAGCAAACATTTTAGAAAAAAATAGGATGAACAGGACAGCTGGGCCAAGGGAAGACTGAGGAAAGACTGAGGGAAGAAAAACCTCATTCATTATATTATAATAGTGATTTTATAATGACAGAACGCCGGCTCCGTTTGGGTGAAGTATTCCTTTAACTCTTTTTTCTCTGGTTTCTTTCTAGTTTCACTGTTTGTTGTTTTACTTTGATTTTTCTTTTTAGTTTTTTCTTCCTTTTCTCCACTTGATCCCCCTCCTGTTCACAACTCAATCTCTGCTCGACAGAGGACATTTTTAATAGTCTACTGCGTCTAGCCTCTAACAGGCACAGAGGGATGTGTGTGTGTGTGTATGTGTGTATGTGTGTGTGTGTGTGTGTGTATGTGTGTATGTGTGTGTGTGTGTGTGTGTGTGTGTGTGTGTGTGTGTGTGTATCACTGTGTGTGTGTGTGTGTGTGTGTGTGTGTGTGTGTGTGTGTGTGTGTGTGTGTGTGTGTGTGTCACTGTGTGTGTGTGTGTGTATGTGTGTATGTGTGTGTGTGTGTGTCTGTATCACTGTGTGTGTGAGTGTGTGTGTGTGAGTGTGTGTGTGTCACTGTGTGTGTGTGTGTGTGTGTCTGTGTCACTGTGTGTGTGTGTGTGTGTGTGTGTGTGTGTGTGTGTGGTGTGTGTGTGTGTGTGTGTGTGTGTGTGAGTACGTCTGTATCACTGTGTGTGTGTGTGTGTGTGTGTGTGTGTGTGTGTGTGTGTGTGTGTGTGTGTGTGTGTGTGTGTGTGTGTGTGTGTGTGTAGACGAGTGTAGACAGAGAGAGAGAGAGAGAGAGAGAGAGAGAGAGAGAGGGGGAGATAATGAGATAGAAAAAGGATGAGAGAGAGAGAGAGAGAGAGAGAGAGGAGGATTTGTTATTCTTGCAGGGTGTAGCACAGACGCAGACACAGACAGACATTACCTCACACCGCTACTGCTGCAGTGAGGGTGACAGTCTGTGTGTGTGTGTGTGTGTGTGTGTGTGTGTGTGTGTGTGTGTGTGTGTGTGTGTGTGTGTGTGTGTGTGTGTGTGTGTGTGTGTGTGTGTGTGTGCAGCCAGGCGTGAACGTGTTTATAATATCCTGAAGCAGTGAGTTTTAGTCAAATGTCAGCCAGTGTTTTCTCAGAGCAGAAACTCTACACAAATAAACTTGTATTTGTGTAGCTTTGTGTCATTATTGGTTATTTATACGATTACGTGTGTGTGTGTGTGTGTGTGTGTGTGTGTGTGTGTGTGTGTGTGTGTGTGTGTGTGTGTGTGTGTGTGTGTGTGTGTGTGTGTGTGTGTGTGTGTGCGTGTGTGTGTGTGTCTGTGAACATGATTATCAGACAGGTTGTTGAAGCTGGAGTCAGCTCTTCTGGAGAACGCTTGTTTATACACAGCCTAGGCTCCGTAAACAGGTATGTAAACAAAGTGTATGTAAAGGGGGTCCAACGTAGCTAGCAACATGTCCGTTTAGAAAAAGTGCAATGGGTGGCGTAGTGGATAGAGTGCGTACCATATTGGCTCCGGCCTTTGTTGCAGTGGTCGTGGGTTCAAATCCGACCTGTGGACCTTTACTGCAGGTCATCCACCCTCTCCCTCTCTCTCTCTGTCTCCCCATTTCAACTCTGTACTGTCTAATAAAGCTTGAAAATGCCAAAAAATAATCTTTAAAAAAAAAAAATTTGGCACTGTAAAACCTACACATTTCATGTCTTCTTGGAACAGGAAAACACAATCACTAAGCAAGTAGCACATTCAGTACCCAATAAAATGATTTTGAACGCAAGTCGAACCTGTCTGCAATATTTAAAAAATTGCAGCGAATGTCAGGTCGTCTTTGATAAAGTCCCCTGTGTCCCAATCCCCATATACTTCCCTACTATTTAGTATGCCAGAAAAAGATTTAGGACGTCCCAATACATGCAGGTTAATTGTAATATGCTGAAAAAACATAAATGCCCCACTAACTCCAATAGCATTTTGGAGTATTCATCTTTATTCTTGACATTTCTCGACAAAATGAAAAAAATTGTTCCTTATCTTATTTTTTTTTTCTCTCCTGAGGCCCTGAAACTCTTCTGTACTTTAGTATGTAGTGTAGTAAAAAGAAAGAGTATGTGATTTGGAACGCAGGGGTAGTTTTTTCACAGGGAACGCTTAAAAAACTCTTCTTTTGTTTTTATTTGTTAAAGGTGCAGTGTGTAATATGACATCATCAAGAAAGTTCTACAAAGTTCTAGAATGCAACGCTCCCTGGGTAACCCCAACCCTTTAGAATAACAACAGAAGCTACAGTGGCCTTCAAGGACAAGAACCATTCTAAATGTTAAACAATGCACCTGATGACATTCCAACTGACACTTTCAAGATGGCGGCACTAGGCCTTGGTCCAAAATATGCAGAAATATGGACATATATGAGATCCTTTCTAAGGGAAAAAAAAATAATTCAAAAAAAATGTTTCAGCTATTATGCACTAAATTAAATGTACTTATGGACATTATAATTACTTTCTACAAAATCTGCTAGGAAATAAAACCCAAAACTCTACACACTGCAGCTTTAATAGAACAGCTGGTGTTGACTTGTTCAGCGCTCTAGTCTATAGTAAAACCTCACCTGCAAACTTAATCCTAACTGTTGCTTTTACCGCTAAGCCAAAATCCTCAACTAAACCCTTCTGTTCCCTCACCTTTCTGTACATCAGAGGAAATTTGGTTCCCATACAAAGGGAGGAGCACACACACACACACACACACACACACACACACACACACACACACACACACACACACACACACACACACCTATACACACACGGTCGTGGAAGAGTGGGATTGCTCAAGTAAATCTTGTCGTTTTTTCGGCACAGGGGCTAAAGTGAGATTAGCATAAGCGCTAGTCTGTCTGTCTGCTTTCACGGAGAAATATACTTAATCCATGTTAAATCCTACCTGCGACGCGATTGGCCAGTTCATATGACTGTGACGGTTATTACGCCAAATAAGGGCATTAGGCATAGGCTAGACACACACACCTGGGGCCCCATATGAGACCTAGACACACACACACACACACACACACACACACACACCCGACACACACACACACACACACACACACACACACACACACACACACACAGTAACAGACATAGACACACACACACACACACACACACACACACACAGTAACTGACATAGACACACACACACACACACACACACACACACACACACACACACACACACACAGACACAGACACACTCACACACACTGAGACTGACACAGACACACACACACACACACACACACACACACACACACACACACACACTGAGACTCATAGAGAGAGATATTTGTTTTGGCAATTTCAGCGGTTTTGTCACGCTCACTAATAATGCATGTCTAATTGAGATGAAGTGAAAACGAAGGCGAGACACACACACACACACACACACACACACACACACACACACACACACACACACACACACACACACACACACACAGAGTACACACACACACACACACACACACACACACACACAGTACACTCATGAGTTGAAAGAGAATTTAGGGAGACCAATGAAATACCGCGGCCATACAAATGTACTGAGCAATGCAATATGCTACAATTGGGACACACTATTTCTTCACAACATTGCGCCTTAAACCTAAACTTGACCCTCTTGCTTATGTATCCATCACTTTGGGCCTCAGTGGATGTGAAGTAACTTGGCACATGTGAGCTGGTTTGTGCACACAACAAAATGTAACTGGATGTAGCAAAGACATCTGGGGATTTTTTTACGCTGCATGCATGCATTGGGAAATCCTTCACATTTTCTGGCAGGCTAAATAGCATGTAAATAAGGGTATTGAAACGCACTGGATGTTGCATGGTTGTCTCACCTTTCCCCTGTGGTGAAGTGTGTAGGGCGGTCGTCCACTGGGTTACAGGGTCGGTGGTTCGATCCCTCGTCTCCCCGCCACATGTCCAAGTGTCCCTGGGCAAAGAAGAGACACTGAACCCTAAATTGCCCCTGACAGTTAGCTTGCACCCTGTGTGGTAGCTGCTGCTGCTGCTATATGTGAATGTGTGTGTGATTGGGTGAATGTGTACAAAACAATGTAAAGCGCTTTGAGTCTGTGAAAAAACGGGGAAAAAAAGCCTTATCTCCTTCACTATCACCTGACTCGGCCCATCTCCTCACCTGCTTTCCATTAACCAATCAGCATAGAGTAAATAGACTGAGGCTGTGTTCGGAAAGCCATACTACAATCGATCTTTGAGTAGACAGTATGTAGTATATAGATGTTGAGTATGTAGGATGTTGGACGTTAGTATGGCTTTCCGAACACAGCCTAACTAACTGGACTCATGCCTTCTGCGCTCCAGAACGTCAGATATAAGTAGTTGAATTTCCAAATTCAACGCGTTCCAGCTGCATGACGTTAAACCCTAGCCTGGCACCGCCCGCCTACTACTTCCGCTCAATTTTCATTTCCCTTCAGTAGTCAGTCTGGGTGTGCAGTATATTCTTAGGTTTTCTCCGGACAGATTTCTGCCGGTCCAATCAGCGAACAGAGGGAGTGGCTCAGAAGCCGGCGCATGACATGGTTGGTTGGCAGATCCAGAGTGGCACTGGGCAGATCCAATAGTTTTAAACTTCAACAGACACCCGCCTTCAAGTGAGTTAACGTTTGTCAATTGAGCGATTCCAGACCTTCTGTACAAATGAAATGAAGTACGATGGTCTGGTAGAACCAGGCTAGTTAAACCCTATATTTGCGTCAGAAAACTGGTTCTCCGTGAAGTCGGGGTTAAGATGGTGTTGTCAGTAGGAGCTCCGGCGTTGAGTGGGGTTTCCAGTCTTATTTTTCTAGTAGGCTG
>CM049396.1:6097500-6102500 GCA_026929865.2 Hyperoplus lanceolatus
GAATTATTTTAGTCAAAATCAATGAATGTCTCCTCACGATCCGCTACCTGTCTGTACTGTGTGTGTGCTGAAAAACAATCCAGTGTTAATACACAGCTGTAAACTGGTGTGTAGGCTACACACTGGGTTAACAAAGGGGTTCCACCGTAGCATGCAACATGCCCGTTTACAGAGCCTAGGCTGTTTTTCCAGCACACACACACACACACACACACACACACACACACACACACACACACACACACACACACACAGTATAGACAGGTAGCAGATCATGAGGAGATATTCACTAACTTTGACCGAAAATACATTTTTACAACAAGCGTTCTCCAGAATCACTGACTGCACCTTTAATTTTATTTTCTCTGCATGTCAGTTAAACCTGCAGTGTGTAGAATTTTGGGTTTTATTTCTTAGCAGATTTTGTAGAAAATAATTATAATATCCATAAGTACGTTTAATTTAGAGCATAATAGCTGATTTTTTTTTTTTTAATTATTATTTTTTTCCTTAGAAAGGGTCTCATATATGTCCATATTTCTCCAGACTTTGGACCAAGGCCTTGTCACCGCCATTTTGGAAGTGTCATAGTTGGAATGTCGTCAGGTGCATTGTTTAAAATTTAGAATTGTTCTTGTCCTTGAAGGCCACTGTAGCGTCTGTTATTATTCGAAAGGGTTGGGGTTACCCAGGGAGCGTTGCATTCTAGAACTTTGTAGAACTTTCTTGATGATGTCATATTACACACTGCACCTTTAAACATATTAAATTAAATTGAAGAAAAACACATTTTTTGGCAAAGATATTTTGAGTGACAATATAATTTGATGAGTTTTAACATCTTGTAAGAAGACTTGACGGTACACTAAAGTTACTTCAACCCTCTTAGTGCCAGTGAAAGGTTTTCATTGGGAGGCAATTGTTGAATTTTAGCCACAGACGTTAGCTACTAAAGGCTAACGTGTTGCTTTTGAAACGTAGTCAAAATCTAGATTTAGTTGGTCACACACTACTGACCTGAAACAGCTGAAACAGTCATATTTTACATTCACTTTTCTAATATTTTATAGCCTACTTGATATATTTTAGTCTTGATGTATTTCATGCCCCTGTAAAGCACTTTGAATGGCCTTGTGTCTGAATTGTGCTGTAGAAATAAACTTGCCTTGCCTTGCACTACATTACAACATAACAACGCAAGATGAGAACAAAAGTAGACGCCATATTCATAATTCTGTAACAAACTTCTGTTATGCGTTATGAACCGTCCAGAGCCCATAGGTCGTCTGGGACAGGTCTACTTACAGTCCCCAGAGTTAGGACTAAAAAAGGAGACAGACAGACAGACAGACAGACAGACAGACAGACAGACAGACAGACAGACAGTCAGTCCCCAGAGTTAGGACTAAACAAGGAGCTACAGCTTTCAATTTTTATGCACCAAATCTCTGGAATAAACTCCCAGAAAAACTTGGGGTCTGCTGCAACTCTCAGCTCTTTTAAATCAAGTCTGAAGACTTTTCTGTTTCCATTTGAACCTGTACTCGCTTTTAAATGTCTTCTAATGTGTTTTACGTATTTTAATCTCGCCCCTGTAAAGCACTTTGAATGGCCTTGTGTTTGAATTGTGCCATAGAAATAAAGTTGCCTCTCGTATTTCAGAGTATTTCATACTTATTCAACTCATTCAAAAACATCTTCACCTTTTTCCGGTATCTCTTAGTGTGTCTCTCTGCTATTATAGGCTATTGTAATGTCATACAGTCTTATCTTATCCTAACTTAGACGCTCAAAATCTAAACCATAGCAGCATTAGTTTGATTAATAGCCATCAGTAATGCTCAGACTTTTCTGTTTCCCTATTAACCTGTAATTTTTATTTTTATTTAAAAAAACGTGCCAAACGCCATAAAATCTCACCAATTTGAGCTAAGATTGTATTTTCTTGTATGTTTTAAGAAGTCATTTGCACCAAGAGAAATGCCATAGTCTGTATGTAAGCTCCTTCCTTGAATTAACCCTGTCCCCACAGGAACTTAAATTCCCGGCACCACCACAGGTGCAGTAAGATCGATACACTATTGAAACAATGTTGCGATTGATCGTGAGAATTGCTAACAGGTGCGTTTCACGTGGGGGTTGCAAAGTGTATATGTGTGTGTGTGTGTGTGTGTGTGTGTGTGCGTGCGTGCGTGCTTGTGTGTGTGTGTGTGTGTTTGTGTGTGTTTGTGCGTGTGCGTGCGTGCTTGTGTGTGTGTGTGTGTGTGCGTGTGTGTGTGTGTGTGTGTGTGTGTGTGTGTGTTCGTGTGTGTGTGTGTGTGTGTGTGTGTGTGTGTGTGTAATATTAGAATTAGTCGTTTAACTTGAGCAAAAGAACAAAAAATTAAAATTTGAGTGCACAATTTATTAATTTGAAAGTAATACTTAAAGGCCTACTTCACCGGTGGGAATATGAAGGTGTATTGAATTCTGAGATCCTGTGTAGTATGAATGTGCAAAAAAAAATTAAATTGGTTCATCCTAGGCTGAGAAAAGGCAGATAGAGTGTTTTATGGTCTCACTGTCTAACCCTACATTTCTCTTACTGTGACATCACAGTAAGTATCACGTGGGCATTAATTTGTGATTGGTGAGTGGCATGTATTAATATGAGATTCAAAGATTCAAGATTCAAAGTGTGTATTGTCATAAGCACAATAAGAAACATGTTCTCAGTCAAACAGTGACATTCTTCCTTTGTTTTCCACAGACTGAACGCCAAGAAAGAAACATGAAAATATGACAATATATATGAGTAATATAGAAAGAAAGCAGCGACAATACAGAATATATAATTTACAAGGCAAATAGAAAGCACACATGACTCATTATGTATGCATGATGTGTTCATTTGCAGTTGCACAAGTGAGTCATATTTGTGGCCAATGAGCAAACAACTGGCAGACCTTGCACATACATTTCTTTAACATGACACATAGGCTATCACTTATTCTGCACTTTAGATCATATTCAGCTCTGGAATAAATTTAGAGACCGGACTGAATTTTTCCTAAATCTTCATCTCTACATTACTTATTGAAAATGCTCAAAATGACAAAAAATATATTGTGCATTTGGTAGAAATGTTGTCAGTAGTTTATATTATAAAACCAAAATGTTCATTCTACTCTATCATATGCCTCTAAAGAGTAAAACAAGAGACACTGAATATTTGGAGTGGTGGCTTAATTTTTTCCAGAGCTGTATTTTATTTATTTTTTGCTTTTAAGTAAAATATTGTAAACAGTTTAAACATCTCATATTATGGAGTAAATGGAAAACTAAACGTCATGCAAAGTAGTATAATAGCCATTTCACATTTTCATAGATAGATGTACACAGTAAAATGTGTGATTTTTGGCTAAATAAATAAATAAATATTATGATTCTAGTACCTGCTTTGTGCCAGTTCCTGTGTGTGTGTGTGTGTGTGTGTGTGTGTGTGTGTGTGTATGTGTGTGTGTGTTAAATTCCCGGCACCACCACAGGTGCAGTAAGATCGATACACTATTGAAACAATGTTGCGATTGATCGTGAGAATTGCTAACAGGTGCGTTTCACGTGGGGGTTGCAAAGTGTATATGTGTGTGTGTGTGTGTGTGTGTGTGTGTGTGTGTGTGTGTGTGTGTGTGTGTGTGTGTGTGTGTGTAATATTAGAATTAGTCGTTTAACTTGAGCAAAAGAAAAAAAAAAAAATTTGAGTGCACAATTTATTAATTTGAAAGTAATACTTAAAGGCCTACTTCACCAGTGGGAATATGAAGGTGTATTGAACTCTGAGATCCTCTGTACTATAAATGTGCAAAAAAAAATTAAATTGGTTCATCCTAGCACAAACAAATAAATAATAATAAAAAAAGATTTTAGTTATTTGTTCTAGTTTTATGATACTACATTGAAAATGGTTTAGTCATGTCCCATGTCCAAGGTATTGTATGTAGATTGTTTAGTAAATTAAATCAATATTTATTACAATTCCTGTAGGCTACATGCATAGGCCTATCCCCTGTCTTTCTGTCTGTCTGTCTGTCTGTATATCTGTCTGTCAGTAAATCTGTCTCGCTGTCTGTCTGTCTGCCTGTCTGTCTGTATATCTGTTGTCTGTCAGTAAATCTGTCTGTATGTCTGTCTGTCTGCCTGTCTGTCTGCTTTTGGCAAGTGGATATTTGGAAATGAGAGCCAGACACAGACACTGTCACCATGGGCGCGAGAGAGACAGGCAGACAGACAGACAGAGAGAGAGAGAGAGAGAGAGAGAGAGACACTCACACACTTACACACACACACACACACACACACAAAACACACACACACACACACACACACACACACACACACACACACACACACACACACACACACACACACACACACACACACACACAGCTAGAGAGAGAGAGGGAACGAGAGAGACAGACAGACAGACAGACAGAAGAGAGAGAGAGAGAGAGAGAGAGAGAGAGAGAGAGAGAGAGAGAGAGAGAGAAGGAGGAGGGGGAGAGTCACTGAGAAATCCCCAGAGACACACACACACACACACACACACACACACACACACACACACACACACACACACACACAGACCGTTAGCAGTTTAGTCGCCGGTCACTCGGCAGAAAACACGGAACCCTTTAACACTGCTGGAAACGGGACGTTTAAACTACAATAAGAAGAAAGAACTACATTTAGGACAAGGTTAAAACAAACTACAACCAGCGATAGCGACTGTACCGACACCTCTATGGTATACGCCGATAGATAGATAGATAGATAGACTGACATATTTCGGAGGAAGAGGGGGAGGAACTCGAGAGAAGAGAGGAGGACGGCGCACGGGACCGTAAGGGGAAGGAGAGAGAGAGAGAGAGAGAGAGAGAGAGAGAGGGGAGAAGAGAAAAAGGGAGGACATATTTCCTTAGATTTTTTTTCCCCTTCATATTTTCTGAAGGTCTCTCGTCAAC
>CM049396.1:6115000-6117500 GCA_026929865.2 Hyperoplus lanceolatus
CTTGCTTAAAATTTGTTACTAACAGCGTGACTGTTAACTGTGTGTGAGTCAGGGTAAGCTTCCATTTTGCATTTTTGAAATGTCAGCGGATGACATAGCGTAAACTTCTAACCCTTGTTTAGTCAGAGCGATACATTCTTTGTGG
This sequence comes from Hyperoplus lanceolatus, assembly GCA_026929865.2. Lineage (NCBI taxonomy): Eukaryota > Metazoa > Chordata > Actinopteri > Uranoscopiformes > Ammodytidae > Hyperoplus > Hyperoplus lanceolatus. Next base: position 6,115,146 of record CM049396.1, read on the forward strand.
CTCCCTGTTTAGTCCAGCAGGTATGTGACTGCATTGTGCTTTATGAGATAGATAGATAGATAGATAGATAGATAGATAGATAGATAGATAGATAGATAGATAGATAGATAGATAGATAGATAGATAGATAGATAGATAGATAGATAGATAGATAGATAGATAGATAGATAGATAGATAGATAGATAGATAGATAGATAGATAAAGACATTTTGTATGTAGAGAAATAACTATTTTACATATCTGAACAACAGACCTATATGCGAGTGACCCCCCCCCCCCCCCCCCACACACACACACACACACACACTTTACATTTATATGTAGAGCGTATATATAATTGCCATTATAGATCCAGATATTCAGATGTATGCAATGCAAATGATGATGGGGGATATGTTTTTGCATATGAAACCAAACATTGGTCTGGTTGCATCTGCGCAGAGACGGGGGTGAAGAGAGGCAGTCTGGCTGTGTGTGTGTGTGTGGGTGTGGGTGTGGGTGTGGGTGTGTGTGTGTGTGTGTGTGTGTGTGTGTGTGGGTGTGGGTGTGGGTGTGTGTGTGGGTGGGTGTTTGGGAGGGTCACAGGTCAGGGGTTAGGGTCAGGAGAAGGCAGCAAGCGGGGGTGGGGTTTATGGTTCATTGTCACATCTATCTATCTATCTATCTATCTATCTATCTATCTATCTATCTATCTATCTATCTATCTATCTATCTATCTATCTATCTATCTATCTATCTCTCTCTCTCTCTCTATATCTATCTATCTATCTATCTATCTATCTATCTATCTATCTATCTATCTATCTATCTATCTATCTATCTATCTATCTATCTATCTATCTATCTATCTATCTATCTATCTATCCTACCACCCTATTTAGCTGCAGTATCTAGCCTGTCATGGTTTGAACTTCATGCACTCAATTAATTTATTGATTGCATGGATTAGTTCAGTCTATTTAGCTTGTCTCATAGATTGCGTGTATATTGAAGTGTGTGTGTGTGTGTGTGTGTGTGAGGCCTCTGATGAGCTGCTACTGATTGATTTTCCACTTCATAGTAATCAGACGTTTGGCTGCCTTCAAGTCTGCCACTAAACGTGTTAAATAGCAACTTGCTGACTGGCATCAATATACAGTATGTGTTAATTGGATGGATTTTGTTGGGATATATTTTTTAGCATATGGAAGCAAATTTCTGTCTATTTTCTCTACAGCATGTTTGTCCTGGGAGAGGGATCCCTTACTCTGTCGACTCTCCCTGAGATTTCTTCATTTTTTTTTTTATTCCCGGTAAAGGGTTTTTACTGGGAGTTTTTTCTCAGCCGAGCTCAGGGTGTAAAGGCAGGGTGTCATATTGTTTCATATATCATATTGTATGAAATGTAAAGCCCACTGAGGCAAATGTATTTGTGATTTGTCCGGTTGCATCTGCGCAGAGACGGGGATGAAAAGAGGCAGTCTGGCTGTGAGTGTGTGTGTGTCTGTGTATGTCTGTGTGTGTGTGTGTGCGTGCGTGCGTGTGTGTGTGTGCGTGTACCCTCTATATGTATGTACTTTATATAAGGGCTGTCTGGGACATTTAGTTTTCCCTTGAAACAAGCGTTCAGTTGAGACGTCCCACAGTCAGCTGGTCTTGACTGCGAGACCCTGTCTAGACAAAAGACACTTCAGTCTGGCAAGGCACACACACACACACACACACACACACACACACACACACACACACACAACACAAACACAGATGACGCAGACACTCAGACATATAGGGAGGACCTCACTTTGCCCTCTGGCCCAAAGGGAACAGCTGGGACCGCATCATTTGCATCTCCACTCTCTCTCTCTCTCTCTCTCTCTCTCTCACACACACACACACACACACACACACACACACACACACACACACACACACACACACACACACACACACACACACACACACACACACACACACACACACATCACTATGATCCGCCTCTGTTTATATTATGAAATTATCATTATACATTCAATTATTCAACACAAACACAAGCAACTCTTATTATAAAAACACACACCCACACATGCACACACACACAGACTATCACACACTCACACAGAAAGACATACACACACAGAGACACACACACAGACAAACAAACAAACACACACACACACACACACACACACACACACACACACACACACACACACACACACACACACACACACACACACACACACACACACACACACACACACACACAGCTAAAGATCAAAGTATATAAAAAATCTGAATAATTGAAACTTCAACAAACTACAACTGCAATTATACTAAAACATTTGATGTGTGTGTGTGTGTGTGTGTGTGTGTGT
>CM049396.1:6127500-6135000 GCA_026929865.2 Hyperoplus lanceolatus
AGGCTTATACAGCCTTGTGTCTAGACAACAGCCCAGAGGGAGGGAGCATCAGCAGGCTCTCTCTAGGCATTTTAAAAGGCAGACAGCAAAGTTATTTGTATTCACTGTGCATTAAATTATATGGTCATAGTTAGGTCAAAAATATACATAAAAATTGGGATATAATTAATTCATACAATAATATAACAGAGTAGAGAAAGTACTTGTTGTACTGCCGGTACATTTGTATTAATTGTGCTTGAATAAGATGGCCATAGGTCAAATATAATATTAGGAATAAGAATAAAATGAGATATACACAGTAGAGAAAGTACATTTTTGTCAGAGTAAAAATGCAACAGAAACCAAATGCTTGAACCCTGTCATAGAATTTAAGGTTACGCATAATAAAGGCATTTTAAAAGACAGACAGCAATGATATTTATATTTATTTTGCTTGAATTACATGTTTATGGGTCTAAAATAATAATAGAAAGAGAGAAATGGAGAAATACAACAATATAAGTTAACACAGTAGAGAAATAATTTCAGGTTAGACATAATAAAGGCATTTTAAATTACAGACGGCAACGTTTTTTTTTAACCTTTTCAGCTTGGATTTGATGGTTATGGGTCAAAAAAAGTATAAGGAATGAGAATAAATGAATACATACAACAATAACAGAATAGCTAAAGTACATGTCCTACTGTGTTGTTAGAGTAAGAATGTGACAGAAACCAAATTGAAAAAAGTGGAGCATGTTTTGGCCTGAAGGATGTTTTACACGGATCTGCACACACACACACACACAGGGACACAGGGACACACACAGGGACACACACACACACACACAGGGACACAGACACACAGGGACACAGGGACACACACACACACACACACAGACACACAGACACACACACACACACACACGTCAGACACACACAGGGACACAGACACACACACACACACACACACATACACAGACACACACACACACACACACACAGACACACAGACACACACACACACACACACACACACACACACACACACACACACACACACACACACACACACACACACACACACACACACACACACAGGGACACACTGCTCTGCATCTGCACAACACATTGGCTTCAAATAAATGTGTTTGTTTGTCCTGCTGAGAAAGCTTGTGTAACTTAAAGAGGTGGAGTCAGGGATTCTGGAGAACGCTTTGCTGTCAAAATCACTTTTCGTCAAAATCGAGGAATATCTCCTCATGATCCGCTACCTGTCTGTAGTGTGTGTAGGTTGTTGATGTTAATACACAGCCTAGGCTCTGTAAACTGCAATGTGAACAAAGGGCTTGTCAAAAAAATGAGGCCCACCGTAGCTAACAACATACCAGTTTAGAGAGTCTAGGCTGTGTGTATTACATTAAAGCTTGATTTTGAGCTTGATCGTGAGGAGATATTCACTGATTTGGACAAAAAGTGATTTTGACAATCAGCGTTCTCAAGACTATCTCGCCGACTATCTAAGAAATATGGCCAGAGAATAGATAGAGGGAGTGAAATAACATATATTTAAGTTTTTTATGCATATTTTAAATATCCACGTCTGAAAACAGGGTTGGAAAAGTGCCTCAAATGTAGTTTTTTTTAAGATATTTTTTGGGCATTTTTCAAGCTTTATTTGACAGTACAGAGTTGAAATGGGGTGACAGAGAGAGAGAGAGAGAGAGAGAGAGAGAGAGAGAGAGAGAGGGGGGGGGGGGGGATGACCTGCAGTAAAGGTCCACAGGTCGGACTCGAACCTGTGACCACTGCAACGAAGGCCGAAGCCGATATGGTACGCGCTCTATCCACTCTGCCACCAGAGCGCCCCTCAAATGTAGTTTTTATCCACTTTGCTTAAGTTGGAAAGTGGCTGTATGGATATTGTTGCTAAAGGAATTCATTGTTATGTAATATAGTTTCACCTTCTTTTGTTAAACTCAGTCAGAATGTGCAGGACATCTGGATGGGAGCGGAACACGAGAGAATGATTTAGAATGTTAGAATGCGGAATGGAAGGAGGGAGGTAAGAGAGGGAGCGCAGGAAATGAAAGTGTAGAAGGAAGAGAGAGAGAGCGTGCATGATAAATATGTCTGACCCAATGACACATTAAGGAGCTGGCCTACAAATTTGACTGCAGGCTGATAGATACACACACACACACGCGCACACACACGCGCGCACACACACACGCGCACACACACACACCTTTCAGTGTTTTCCTCTTTTTAAATTGCAATGTTGACCAATCAAATTGTTTCTATGGTAACGTCGTAGCCTATATGTCATGAAATCATCAAGACCTAATTCCTACCTGAACCTTTAAACCTAGTGTTAACCCTCAAACAGCCCTTTAAAGGCCTGTCCCAAAGTGAGAACCGGACAAAATGTCCTCACTTTCCAAAAATGTCCTCACTCTATAAGGTCTAAAACTCAAATTGGTTCTCACAAAAATAGTTGTACAAGTACACGTACAAACACACACACACACACACACACACACACACACACACACACACACACACACACACACACACACACACACACTGGGTGGCTTCACACAGATGGCGAGGCTGGCATGGCACTGTGTTTGTTCCCTCTTTGCCTTCTGAGATAACAGTTCTCTTTGCTAAGCAGAGGAATGTGACTGTTTACATTTGTGTCACTTTGTGTGTTTATGTTTGATGGTGTGCGTGTGCGTGTGTGTGTGCGTGTGGTGTGTGTGTGCGTGTGTGTGTGTGTGTGTTTGTTTATGTTTATGTCTTCCATTCCTATCAATGTAAATATAACTAAGATGTTTGTGGGATATTTTCTCTCTTTCGTTGTTTCTTTGAACTATCTTATTATCATTGTTTGTGTGTGTTTGTGTGTGTGTGTGTGTGTGTATGAATGTGTGTGTGTTTGTTGCCTTGTGTGTGTTTGTGTGTGTGTGTTTGTTGTCCATTGATTTCAAATTCAGTCCAATCAGTGATTTGTTCATATGTTGTTAATCTGACATTTAACAACATATGAAGATCCTTCCGCAATAACCATCAGAACAGGCCTAAGAATGATTATGGAAAGTTTAATTGATGTAGGTAAATAAGTATTGAAAAAAAAGTGTTACCATTTAGACTTGATAATCTAAAGTCTATTGATTTAAATGACAGTCAATGACTCCAGACTTTACTCTAAGCCCCCTCCTCCATGTTTCTCTCTCTCTCTCTCTCACACACACACACACACACACACACACACACACACACACACACAGTCTCTCTCTCTCTCACACACACACACACACACACACACACACACACACACACACACACACACACACACACACACACACACAGTCTCTCTCTCACTCATCATTATTCTGTTCGTTCTTTGACCCATCTGTGTCTCCCAGACGCTCCCACCACTCCCCCTCTCTTTCTATTGACCCCTTTTGTTCACATGGTTAGGAGGGGTGTGTGTGTGTGTGTGTGTGTGTGTGTGTTTGTTGGGGGTTTAGAGGGGTCCAGTCAGCTGTTTCCACAGTCTGTGTGTGTGTGTGTGTTTGTCTGGACACACTGTGGGAATGTGTGTGTGTGAGAAAAAGTTGCAGACAAAGCTGGTTGCGGGCTCAGAGTGTGTGTCAGCCGGGGAGACACACACACGGCGTTTAGTGGACCATCCATAGGACATGTAGTTTGGACTAACAATTTTATTTTTATTAGTTTATTTTATTTTTAATTTTTTTCACTGTTTACGGGTTAGTTTTAGCTGGGTATTTTAGGGGGAGGGAACCCGCAGTTTTTTTTTTTTGGGAACATTGGAATATAAAAATCTATGAAAGGAGGTATCGGTGCTATCAAGGATATTATACTGTGGAGATACTATGCAACCAATGTCAGGCAGTCACAACCATGAGGACTGTGTTCAGACGCAACTGTGTGGTGAGCTTTTTTTAAATTTTTTAGACAGAAATCGATCTGTAATGAGTTGGCTGTGGGACCATTTGTCTGGGATTTGATTCTCTGTGTTATTGTGTTTTATACAGACGGATTTTGATGCTTTTCCATTCAAATAGATGTTAGTGAGTTCAGTAGAGTCTTTGGGCAAATGATTATGAAGTTGATTGACTGAAGAAAATGCTTTGAAATTCTGTTTTTTTAGATTTTTTTTCAAAGTGTAGATTTGCTGCTTGTGTTTGGTTTGTGTCTCGGTGAGTTGGATAGGCCTCTCTGTTGGGTTGAGACCATTTGAAAGACGAAATAAGCAATTTGAACACTAGTGTTTTTTGATTAAGATCAATCATTTTTTATCACAAAATAACAACTGTTGGGTTGCCAGGTTGTGAACTTCCCCTCGAACGGGTGTGTTTTGGTCATATATGTTGGTCAAACATGAACACAAGCTCAGTGTTTTCTCCCTTGAAAATTAATATTACAATAAAAATACACAATAAGCTTACAAAGAGACAAAAACAATTCAAACATTTTGATCAATTGAATGAAGCAGAACAATAGCCTAATAATAAAACAGTTACAAGTGAAATCGTATTTACATATCCCAACCAAATCATAACATGCTCCTACAATGGGTAAGCACCAGCCATGATATATTTGCAGCATGTGGCTATGTGTTACTACTTTATTGATCTAATGGGTTCATCAGTGCGTGACAGTGTATAGTGTCAGAAGTTATTTTCAACTAAACAGGTTAAACACATTGTTATAATAATGGATTGGATTTATAAAGCGCTTTTCTAGGCACTCAATGCGCTTTACAGGGTTCCAGGTTCCATTCATTCACACACAAGCATACCGTTATAGTGATTTCAAATAGTTGATCTATATTTGTGAATCAATACAGACATTGTTTCTGGAAAGAGAGTTTGCTGTTGACTCAATGGACATGAGGGTGTATTTGTGATTGAGATGCACTGGCCCTTTAAATCATATCAGCAGCTATTTCATATAGGGGAGAGTGGGGGGAGTTGTGCCACGAGACAACTTTTTTTTCCGAAAGCTATATTTCTTAAACAGTTTATTTCAGATCCAAAGTTATTGTTGCCGAGACATTACTGTCAAGGCCTCACTTAAAAGTCACTTTGAGTATAAAGTGGAACAACTGATCCCACTCTCCCCTACAAAGTTATTTAAAAAAAAAAATACTGAGTAAATAGCAAAAAGCCTTGTGAATCGTCAGGATTATTAATATGTTATGAATGAGTTCTTGATGTCAGCTGACTGTGTGACTGTGTGTGTGTTGTGTAATGATTAGCAGGAGGTCAGAAGCACATGTGAGAACTAGTGTGATCTGTCTGAAAGCCCGTCTGTAGTGTGTGTGTGTGTGTGTGTGTGTGTGTGTGTGTGTGTGTCTGTGCGTGTGTCTGTGTCTGTGTGTGTGTGTGTGTGTGTGTGTGTGTGTGTGTGTGTGTGTGTGTGTGTGTGTGTGTGTGTGTCTGCAGGCTACTTTATGTTCTCCTGACTTGGCCCTGACCCCTGCCTGCTGGCTGTGAAATAAAAAGTGTGAGAAAACTGGTTCGTTTGTGTGTGTGTGTGTGTGTGTGTGTGTGTGTGTGTGTGTGTGTGTGTGTGTGTGTGTGTGTGTGTGTGTGTGTGTGTGTAGGGGGAGGGAGTTTTAGGGGGGTTATAGAGCAGACTGTCTCTAAACAAAGCTTGCCCTGTCTGTCTGGTTTAGTGTGTGTGTGTGTGTGTGTGTGTGTGTGTGTGTGTGTGTGTGTGTGTGTGTGTGTGTGTGTGTGTGTGTGTGTGTGTGTGTGTGTGTGTGTGTGTGTGTGTGTGTGTGTGTGTGTGTGTGTGTGTGTGTGTCTGACCTCTGCTTAAGGACTACATGTCTGTCTGGACTGTGTCTGAAAAACCTTTTTATCTCTTTGAGCATTTCACACAAACCTTGTTTTGACAGTTGTTATATAGATAGATAGATAGATAGATAGATAGATAGATAGATAGATAGATAGATAGATAGATAGATAGATAGATAGATAGATAGATAGATAGATAGATAGATAGATAGATAGATAGATAGATAGATAGATAGATAGATAGATAGATAGATAGATAGATAGATAGTGTATAAGTTATATTTCATTAAGAATCCTTTTATGCCTTTCATAATTCATTATTTATTATTTTCCCTTAATACTTGTCTTTATAAATACACAGCCCCGGAAAAAAAATGAAGAGACCAGTCTGGATTTTTCTTAAATCTTTATCTCTACTGCTCTAAATGATCATATTTGTATTGTGAATTTAGTAGAAATGTTGTCAGTAGTTTATATTATAAAACCAAAATGTTCATTCCACTCAAACATATGCCTCTAAAGAGTAAAACAAGAGACACTGAACATTTGGAGTGGTCTCTTAATGTTTTTCCTGAGCTGTATATTTGTTTTGAGGGCTTTTATTTTGATACCTTGGGATTTGTGATTCCGTAGTTACCCGCGAGGTCACTTCCTGTTTATTTCGCGCTATCCTAAAATGAACACCATGATATCCTAAACATGCTGTCTTTTTAAAATTATTTTTTGATATTTTTTTGGCATTTTTATGCTTTATTGATAGTGTAGAGACAGAGTTGAAATGGGGCAGAGAGGGGAGTGACATGCAGAGAACAACCGCGGGCTGGAATCGAACCCGGGTCCGCTGCTGGCCGAGGCCCATGGGGGGGACGCCCTACCAGCTGAGCTAAGGGCGCCCCCATAAACATGCTGTCTTGAATCTGCCAAACTCTGGCTGTAACTGTTTTAATTAGGCTGTATGTTGTACTTAACAATTTAATTCTCTTCCTAGTGACTCTACATATCTGTCTGGGATGTTTCTCATTACCAGCTTGTTGTGTGTTTGTATTGTATATCATGTTTGTATTTTTGTTTTCTGTTTCTCGAAAAACAAAAATTCTTGACATCTTTGTAAATGTGGGTCGACCCCTCAATGAAATATCGATTATAAATAAAGGTTAAATAAATAAATAAATAAATAAATAAATAAATAAATAAATAAATAAATCCTCTTCAGTCGGCGATTAGCCATGTTGTATAGAGGTAAGAATGCCCAGTGCTTCTCTCAATAAGTCTTATAAAAGAGTTAAAACACGGTAAAACTTGAAACTGTCACACAGACGCTCGTTTTAGTCTGTAAATGTACTTTTATAATCAGACTGTTTATCATCTAGCTTTATCCATGAAATGCAAACAATGTAGCAGAGGCCAAGATCTGCTTAGTTCAACAAAAAAAAAAATGTTTCCTACAGTTCCCACAATGCAACCTGTTCTGTAGTCTCCTGTTGATATCACTATGACATCATCATCATCAGCTATTTTCGCAGAATTGTCAAAACTCTTGAGTAACTTTAACTCTTTATAAAACTGACTCTGACCCTCTCTCTCTCTCCCACCCCACCACACACACACACACACACACACACACACACACACACACACACACACACACAGAGAAAACCTAAATGTTTTAAAACTGATCCTGACC
>CM049396.1:6137500-6177500 GCA_026929865.2 Hyperoplus lanceolatus
TTTAGTGTGATGTTGGTATTAGATGAACTATTAGATAAAGTGTGATGTTGATAACAGCAAAATGTTTCGTGACAGAAAATGAACAAAGCAGTACTAAATACACACATCTCTCTCTCTCTCTCTCTTTCTCTCTGTCTCTGTCTCTCTCTCTCCCTCTCTCTGTCCCTCTCTCCTTCTCTCTGTCTCTGTCTGTCTCTCTCTCTCTCTCTCTCTCTCTCTCTCTCTCTCTCTCTCTCTCTCCATATGTCCCTCTCTCTCTGTCTCTCTCTCTCTCTCTCTCTCTCTCTCTCTCTCTGTCTGTCTGTCTGTCTGTCTCTCTCCCTCTCTCCTTCTCTGTCTGTCTGTCTCTCAATTCAATTCAATTCAATTCAATTCTGTCTCTGTCTCTGTCTGTCTCTCTCCCTCTCTCTGTCTCCCTCTCTCCTTCTCCCTCTCTCTCTCCCTCTCTCTCTCTCTCTGTCTCTGTTTCTCTCTCTTTCAGGAGGGAAGTCTGTGGTCTTCTGATGGCACGGGGACAAACAGCGGTCTAAATGAGGTGAGTCATTCTTCACAGGCGCAGTGTGTAACGGGAATTGGCTTTTAAAGGTGCAATGTGGAACTTTAATATTGATCATCGGTTTGACTGGACACCTGTTTAAGTAAATTCCAATTTTGAACCTGAAAATTCACATAATTTGTGACTTTTAACCAGTAATCAGTGAAAATAACCAAGTATTACATTTCTAAAAACTCTCTTCCCCCCCTAGCACCAGGTGTATAACCCTCGGCCCCCGGACAGAGGCGTGCCCCCCTCATCCTACCTGCAGCGAGAGCCTCACCCGTCCCACACACACACACTCACACACACACCTCTCCAATCCCACACACACACACACACTCCTCTACAATCCCACCGCTTCCAGCACACCTTTGCTCCGACGCGCTTCCAGCCCACCTATCCATACCTGCCCCAGAGTTTGATAGATCTTCCCCCGACTATCTGCCTGTCTGACGGGGAGGAACCCCCTCCCTACCAGGGGCCCTGCACCCTCCAGCTCCGGGACCCCGAGCAACAGATGGAGCTCAACAGGGAGTCTGTGAGGGCGCCGCCGAATAGAACCGTCTTCGATTCACACACACTGGACCCCGCGAGCCACTGCATGCAGGCCAGGTAATCAATCAGTCAGTCAATCAGTAACCTTCATATCCACTGGAAAGACACTGAGGTTTCACTCATTACAGTGACGATGAGCATACACAATAAACACAATTACAAGGGTTACATTTAATGAACAGAGAAAACAGGGAAAACTACACTCTACAATAAGGTACACACAATTGTAGTAGCTACTACAAAGATATGTGTTACCTACTACATAGTATTAAAGTATTTTTTTGTGTTACCTACTACATAGTTTAAAAGTATGTTTTGTGCTATCTAACACAGTTGTTTTTAAATGTTGCATTGTAAATACCCTTATTTGCTAACCCTTGTTGTTTTCCTTTATTCCAGTCTTTCGGCTCCTCCCCCTAGCGTGCACTCCGGCGTCAGTGTTCTAGAAGCCCAGGAGTCGTTGTCGCGGCAGCAGAAGCAGCAGGGTTCTAGAGTGGAAGGCGCCCCCCCCACATACAGCGAGGTCATCGGACATTACTACCATCCAACGTCCCTCACACACAACCACCACCACAGCCATCAAAACAACCATCGGACTGTTTCGCCCCCACACTCGTTCTTGCATGGGCTATTGAGACCCCCCCCACCACCTCAACAACAACAACAACAAGGCAGTGTTGACAACCGCAACGCAAGGAATACTAAGGAGAAGTCACACAAGCCCCAGAATGTTTGATTTTGACATTATATACTGGCTGGCTTCTTTAATTCCGAAAAACAAAAAACAAAAAAAAAACTTGCGGAGAAAACTGTGGATTTTTCTAGTCTGCTTGCCAGTTTTTTGGGGAATTGGTCAGTAGCGGAAAAAAATTAGGAACAGTTTGGATGCATGGTTTAAAATCCACTCAAAACAGCTGGTTCACGCTAGTTGTTTTATTGTTGTTGTTAACCGTGAGTTACCGGAAGCAGTTACAAGCCGGGCTTCCTGTTAAAGGTAAGAAACAAAATGGATGCCACAGAGAGCACAGTTACAGGAGTGAATCGTCTGAGGAGCTCGTCGCATGATGATGATGTCAGAAGAAGAAGGACTGGATCTCGATAGTCTTTTTCATTTTTCAATTCATTATAAATATTTACTTGTTCTTGTTCGTTTTCTATAGAAGTTTTTTCGTTTGTTTGTTCTTTCGCGCTTACAAGAAAAAAAAAATTCCTAATCCAGGCAAAATGGCAAAATGTTGCAATCTTTCTTGGTTCTTCCATTTTATTTTTTTATTCTTTAGTGATAATCTTTTTCACACTGTTTTCACTCCACTTATAGTCCTATTTTATTTTTTTTTATTTTTTTTTGCGTTCACGAATGCACAGTTCCAAACGATTGGCGGTAACTCCTGTACGAAGATTTTTAACTGTATCACTTGGACACACGGCACATTAGAAAAGATTTTAGATTTAGTTAGTGTTATCTTAATTATAAAAAAAAAAAAAACTAGCTCACTAGTTTTAGCACAGTGCGAAAAGTCCTTGAGCTAAAAGTTCTGCCTTATATCAACCAACCGATGCAGGAGTTATCCGTAAAATAGTTTTTTTTTTTTTCTTTTTTTTTTCATTATTTCCTGTTTTTGTATGTCTTTTTTTTAATGGAAGGTTTGCACAATGTTCTAGACTGTTCACCGCGAAAGAAATCCGCAATATGATCGATAAGCGAGAGAGAGAATACGGAGAAAGTAAAGTAGGGGTATTTTTCTAAAACTTGATAGATTCTTGTGTGAGTAAAGTTTGTTTTTATAAGTTGTCTAGTTTTAGAAAGAAAAAAACGATCATTGGTTTAACTGTTGGGTTGCTAACTTTTCACATTTTTGCAACATACATGTCGACACGTATATATATACAGTATATATATATAAGTTACGTATTGAGTATATACACACATGTATGCAAACCGAGAAGCGAACTCGAAAGCACGAAATTTAGAGTTATTTATATAATTGCTGAAAAGAATTGCACTATTTTTTTAGTATGCGCGGATGGAACGTGGGGGGGACTTTTACTTTGAAGGAGTTCTGGTGTATTGAGGCTTAAACAGGCCGAGAGGGACCTTAAAACCATGGCAACTTACCAGAGGGGTTTTTGACCAATCAGTGAACAGTATCTAGTATCGCCATAACATATCATAGGGGAAGATTCTGACCTTGGTTCAACTGACTCGGATCAACCGTTACAAGTGTACCATTGATTTGAAAAAGAAAAAAAAATATCCCTTTTTTTATTATGCAAAATATTCGAGTCATTTCTGAGCCAATCTAAAGTCAGTATTTAAACCTAAGGGGGCCCAATCAGAAACTCTGCTCAACTCTCTCTATCTCTCACCCTATTGGCCGAAATCGTTAGCCAATCCCAAGGCTAGCTGGCTGTCACTACCTCGACCAAACAAGTCAAGCACATTCGAGTTTTTCCGCTCACGTTCATCATACTATTTCACATCGTCTGAACCAATCAAGACAAAGTGTAATGTAACAGTAGAATAGAGTAAAATAGACTTAGGGTGACGTAGAATGAGCTTTTTTTGATACTGCGATATTATTAATTTTTATTTCAAATTGTAAAATTTTCTTAATTTTTGGGTGAATAGAGAGAGAAAACAAAGCAGATGCAGTGACACCTAAATGTCCCCTTTGTAGTGCCCTACTAAAGGATGGAAAATAGGTCGCCCCATAGGCCCCTAAATGAGCGATACAATGGCTGTGCACTGAAATGGTCACACACACACACACACACACACACACACAATAGACTAACCCTGCGTTCCAATTCCCATACATCCCTGCTAGAAAATGATATAGGATGTCCCAAATAAATGTGGTCAGATGCTGAAAGATACCCCGAATGTCCTACTACATCCGGTCGGGATTTTAGGTGTGGAAATCATCAGCTTTTTATAACGATTCCGACCCACAATCCACTGCAGTAAAAGTTACGTCACATCAAGCCACAATATTATGAGGATATAAATAAGTAAAAGCGTGTCCCAATTGTAGCATACTGCATGCTAACTACATACTTTGTGAACCATCTTTAGTATGTACAGTAGTAAAGAGAAAGAGTATGCGATTTGGAACGCAGGGAATAATTCTTGGTCATACACTTCCATTTTCAATTCTTCTGCCTTTTCAAAAAATCCCCAAAAGAATTGGGACATCCTAAATCTTTTTCTACTATACTAAATACTTTTGGAGTATGAGTATTGGATTGCAGAGTTCCATTTTCAATTCTCCTGCCTTTTCAAAAAAATACCCACAATCCCCTCTGGTGAGCCTCTCTCTGTCTTGTGGGCATCTCCGAGCACTTTACTGCACCAGGAACGAGTAAAACAATCTTACGTCAGCCAGCGCACACTAGATTAGAACATTTAGTATATACTTATTGTAGAACCCTTTAAATTACCCCGACCGTTGGAATCACACTTTTAAAAGATGCAAAGAGTTTGTGTTCCAAAACTTCAACTGACCATCTCATGGGAAAGAAATCTCAACCCGGATACAATCAATTTATCATTCGAAGTCAAATCTGTAATAGTCACGACTAGGGCTGGGTATTGTTGGGAGATTTGTTCTGTAGTATTTCAAGTCGAAATTACAGGAATTTAAATATCATTCATAACATTTTCGATACATGAAACACTTCTTTTAATTGCTTCGATTCAAATCAAGAACTTTTTAATTTTCTAAAAATATAGAATGAGGATATACAATGTCAATTTCTTTCATTCATGAAACCGTACTTTTAATTTCTTGGATATAAAACAGGAATTTTTTTCTCATTCAGGAATTAAATAAAGACAAATGGTAGTGTTTTTTGACCATTTTTCAATATTGCGTATTTCAGTAGACCCATATTGGTCTTGAATACCCAGCCACAGTCATGACCGACCCAATGAAAAATCATTTAACTTTTAACGTCAATTTTAAAAGTATATTTTTCTTGCCCATGGTTGATATTTCAGTTTTTGGAAACGTAGCTCTTTGTGTGTGTTGTAGCGCAGCAGGAGATGGGCGGCTACAAACTTAGCACACTGAAGTGTTGAAAAGTGACACGAGTGTTAAAAGCAACCCGTCTTCTGTCATCTGTTTGAGAGTGTGGACAAGAATGTAAAAAAAACTTATGCTCCGATTAGATTTATTTTGAATTAAAGCGTTCAGTGTTCAATTTATTATTTTTATTTGATGTGAAGGTATCTTAAATACCAAACTATAGCTCACTAAAGTAGACGATTAGAATAGCATTTTTTTTATGTTTTTTTAAGGGTTTATATGTATGTGAAGGTACCTTTAAATTTTAGCCCAAATGTAACAAGAGCTCTTAAATGTCCAGTCTTTATGCAACAGCGCCCTCCGAAGGTACTAAACCGAACTCCCAAAACTGAGTCAGATAAACTCTGTTGTGGAGAAAGTCTAAAAGGCCAAAAAATAGACAATTGTTATAATCGTAAAAAAAAAAATACAGTGAATCTTAAAATCCTCCACGAAGTTGACAAATAATCAAAAGTCAAAATGTCTTTGCTAGTCTCTCTCTTTCTCTCTGTCTCTCTCTCTGTCTCCCTCTCTCTCTCCCTCTCTCTCTGTCTGTCTCTCTCTCTGTCTCTCTCTTTCTCTCTCCATCTCTCTCTTTCCCTCTCTCCCTCTCTCTCTCTTTCCCTCTCCCTTTCTCTCTCTTTCCCCCTCTCTCCCTCTCTCCCTCTCTCTCTGTCTGTCTCTCTCTTTCTCTCTCCATCTCTCTCTTTCCCTCTCTCCCTCTCTCTCTCTTTCCCTCTCCCTTTCTCTCTCTTTCCCCCTCTCTCTCTCTTAGTCTCCTAAATTCATGTGCTGCCCGGCCATTATCGCAATAATATTATTTTAATGGCGAGCACTTGAATAACATTCTTCATTAAAATCACATTATAAAATCAAATGAATCTTTTTGACCCAAAGCAGCTGAAGAAGTGACGAGTGTACCAATCAAAAAAATATGAATCAAGTTTGACGTCGGAATGAGATTGCGAGCCCAGTCCCTAAAAGCCAAGTTTAGATTATTTATTGCCCTTAACCTATACCTTAAAGTTGACCCTTATCCTTACCCTTACCAGTAGTATACTTGGACTTGGACTGGGCTGTGTACTTTTGAAAAAAATTGGTTTGGTTCCCCTGTGTTTGAGGGTGTGCAGCGGGTATGAAAAGACTGGACAAGGCTCTGATAAGGGCGTTTTTAGTAGAAAGAAAATGATATAGATAGAGATATAGAAATAGAATCTTAATGTGAAGTACCTTCAGTTTTATTGCGATTTAAAATAGTGTAGGATCAATCTCTCACTTCAGGGAAAACATGCGCTGGCTGACGATACTTAAAAAAATACAAAAAAATGATAGGAGAGGAGGATAGAGTGCTTAAGAGGGTTAGGAAAAACACAAATGATACATAAACATATTGATGCTGATACAACACACTGCCTACACATGCATAGATACATTAGATGTGTGCTTCAAATGTATTTCCTATTGTGATTTTGGAGGGGAAAAAAACTGATCATTTAAAGTTAAGTCGAAAGTTCACATATGAAACCAATCAGACAGTTTTAATCTTTATTTGTTAGAACTAGTAACAAATTATTCTTTACTAATGTAAAGTGAAGTCTTTTCCAGAGCAGAAAGTGTGTGTGTGTGTGTGTGTGTGTGTGTGTGTGTGTGTGTGTGTGTGTGTGTGTGCGCACGCGCGCGTGTGTGTGTGTGTGTGTGTGCATGCTGTTAATGTACACTGACTTGCCCTGGGAGGGAAAAACCTCCAGCTGTCTAGACGAGAGCTAAACACACACACACACACACACACACGGAGCAGACTAGACAAACGTAGCTCTAAGAACTAGACCTTCCACACACACAGGTGCACCTATTATGGACCACACACAATGGAAAAAACATTTATCTCACGCACACACACACACACACACTCTATAGCCTCCTTCCTCCTCCTCCTAAAAAGCTCTTCCTGTTACCTAGCGATGCCTGCTGTCCAATCACAGAGCTCTTCACAGACCAGCCTTCGTTGCCATTGGCTGGCTCCGTATTTTATTTAATTTTTTTATTAAAAAAAAAAAAGTCTCCTTCGAAAACGTTCCATCGTTTGTTGTCGTTGCTATGTCGTACAAGTGTGCCTGCCTGCTCTGAGACGGGCGATATGTGAGTGGCTAGTTTGGGCTGTCAATCAACCCAACTCCCGCCCCTTTTACTGTCTCGGACGAATATGATTGGATGAAAATGATGATGATGATGATGATAATGATGAGATTGGTTGATGAAGATTGATGTGTTTTTTGATAGTGATGCCGCAGAGCGCGTTGCAATACACCTACTATTTGCCTTTTTGATAATACTAGTCATATTTTAACGTAGTGTCACTGCAGTAAATGTAAAGGTTTTGTTTCATATTGTTGTTGATATTGTTAATATTATTGTTGTTGTTTATTCACTTGAGAACGAAAAAAATGGCAATTTGTTTTACTCCAATCCAACGATCATACATTTTTTAATTATACATTTTTTCCTTTTTTTTTTTTTTTTTTTTTTTTTTACGTAAAGCCATCTTTGTAACCTAACACACAACCGCTACAGAGTAGAACTGGGAGGACATACATACAGCCCCGGAAAAAAATAAGAGCCCAGTCTTGATTTTTCTTAAATCTTTATCGCTACATTACTCATTGAAAATGCTCTAAATGACAATATTTTTATTGTGAATTTGGTAGAAATGTTGTCAGTAGCTTATAGTTTAAAATCCAAATTTTCATTCTACTCGAACGTATGCCTCTAAAGAGTAAAAAAAAGAGACACTGAACATTTCCGGAGCCGTATATATATATATATATAAATACTAGAAAAATGTACTTCAGCTTCTAAGTGCCCTATCTAGTTCTTAAGAGCAAAACAGTCTTATTTTTGTCGGGAGTTGAAAGTGAGAAGGGTATGTTGTGTAAGATACATTTGTGCTAAACAGAATAATACAGACTTTCTTCATTCAGTCCCGAGAGCATCTATATAAGCACATTTTTGCTCATGCACTTATAAGTTGATGTATATTTTTTATTTTTGCATTTTATCATCATAGTCCTTGAAACCCCAGTGTGTCCACTTCACTATATGTCCCTCAATCATCACCTCTCCTTGCCCGGGTCCAGTGTCTACATGTGTGCCTTCTGGTGCCCGGAATTAACGGAGAATTCCTTCTTGTTTTTCTTTAATAAAAGTTATAGTGCATTGAACCTACAATACTCCCTGATACTATTATTTGCCTTGTGACGTTTTAGACATCAGACAACACCGAAATATACATGAAAAAATTCTCATTACATCGCTGTGAGGTATGGAAGCCCATCAAGGTCAGAAAAAGGAAAAATAATTCATTAAAAATATGAATTTTGACATATTGAAATGCCTTTATCCAGTTCCTGTAAGTCTGTCGTTCAATCTAGTATAGTAACGTATTTTGAAATTACACCATAAAACACACTTGTACTTGCTTCAATAAGAACTCGAAGAAGGATAACAATTTTAGAAAACCATTACTACTCGCTTGCAAGACTGGAGAAAGGCAAAATGTAAAAGATAAATCATTAATTTTTTTCCGATTTCCTATTTTTCCACATTCTGCATTGTTGTGAACTCTTCTGCTTTTAATCTGCGCCTTTCCTCTGACAATGTTGAAGAAAATATTACAAAAACATTCTCCCTGTGTTCCATTACCCATACTTCCATACTATTTAGTATGCCAGAAAAAGATTAAGGATTTCCCAATACATGCACGTCAATTGTAGTATGCTGAAAATACATAAATGCCCCGCTAACTCCAATAGCATTTTGGAGTTTTCGTCTTTATTCTTGACATTTCTCAACACAATGGAAAAAAAATCTTCCTTATCTGATTTTTTTTCCTCTCCTGTGGCTCTAAAACTCTTCTGTGCTTTAGTATGTAGTGTAGTAGAAAGAAAAAGCATGTGATTTGGAATGCAGGGTCTCTTTTTGGTTGCAGTACGTATGTGTGTGTGTGCATTATTCAAAGAAGCATCAATATCTTAACCAAACGGACAGACATAATGCTATTTCCCCCACAGCAACTATTGTAGAAGTCATTGAGTTATGTCCTGGCTGCACGCGTGTAAAAATGTGGGGACTTGTTCAATAGCTCCGTTTATTCTGGTCAGGATTCCTACATGTCCTATAGTGTGATAACAGGCTGAAAATATGAAAATATAACTACACACGATTAATCAGCAGCTTTTGAATTTATCTGTGAAATCAAATCAAATTCAGTCAAAAAATTTAGGAAGCCTGATCTGTTTGTGTAGAAAAAAAATATTGGGGTTTCCCTTAAATTCAAATTTAGCACAGGGGTCATTCTTCTTCTGTTGAAGTAAAGTGTGCGGAGGTTGAACCCTTATGCTGAAGTTTTGAGTGTTTCAAAATCCAGTCCAGTTATATGTCACAGCATGGCTCATATACTTATATAGAGGCCTACTTATTCTCAATGATACAAATTGCTTATTTTGTGTATTTAAAAAAAATAACGGTTGCTTTTTTTTATTTATATTTGGATGGTCTACGATGTTGTTGCGAGGTTTGTTTTTATATTTATTCTTCTCTGTTTTCTTGCGAACAGAAGACAATGGTTTATCGTTTGTTGTCACAGAACATGGTATGAATCGGACACATTTCAGTTTAGCCTTCGATTTAAAAAATGAATAAAAAAGTTTTATAAATCTGTCTGCGTCTTTTCTGATTTTTTTTTGTATGTTTGTCAGTGTTACATTTTGGTAGAAGGGAGACATGACTTTTTTTAAGAACTTAAATTTTTTTTTTAAACATTTGACAAAATTAGACGGCCCTATCCATTGAGCGATAAAAGCAGTTGCCTGTAAAAATTCGATTGGGAGAAATTATTAGGAAAAGATAATAGTTGAGCCATTTTTATTACAACATAAAAGTGTGGTTCTACTTTTCCCTAATTAAAGGATCTGAGTATTTGTATTGAACAACCTGTATCTGTTACATGTGTAATGTCAACCAACATCCAGCAGGTGGCGCACTTCACTGTCATACCTATTAGTGTCATGTTGCTGTTCAGTTTCATTGACATTTCTCACCACAGACATTTTGCCTTGTCATAGTAGGAGAAAGACAGTGAGAGGAACCTGAAACTGAAGCAAAATAAATTGTATACAGCCATCGTTCATTGTACTCATCGCACCTTTGACTCTGTATTAAATACCTCTGTCGCCACATACCCATAATGCATTTTGTTTTAGTTAATTATGTAAGTATTGTAGTAAAAGCAGGTACAATTTTAAGTTGATTTTACTTTAACGTTTCCTGTTACCTCACACTTGTACTCCAATACATCAAATTAGAATATTATACTTTTTACTAATTATTTCAAAACTGTAATCGGTGGTTAGTTTGCAATTTTAGCAACTATTTATAATATGATGATTTTTTAAAAAATAGATTAAACAACAAAGAAAATATAATAAATTACAATATAAAATAAAATACAGCTGAAAGGGGCCATTTTGCATACTTAATACTTAGGTCAAATTTTGAATGCAGAACTTGAACACTAAAAAATTCATATTTTCACAGACTCAGACTATGTAGTAAACTTTTTTTTTCTTCTTACCACTACATTTATCTATTTATTTATTGAACAGGGACAATGTACAGCACATAAGCAGTACCAGATTTAGCTAATTTATCGGTCCATTCCCGTTTGTGTGCAGGTGGCTGGATGCTTTTGCAATGGTTGGAAAGGAAAAAGAAAAAACTGCGATATAAATTTCTTATCAGCTGGTTTCCTACCTTTAGTTTTCCATCACAGCTGAACAAATAACAGCTGTTCACAGACGGGTTAATGTTGCACAATCGGATTCGAACATTTAATTATAATTCTATATGTACAATAAGGTCAAATGTTAGTAAAACAATTATAAATGCAATGCGAAAATGATGATATACAGCATGTTGCATTATGCTACAACTAATATATGTTAATAATAACCTTTGTGATAACCAGATGGAAAGATTAAGAAAAAGGGAATCTGAAGTAAATAAAAAACTTATATATTTATTTATATAGATATTTTAAATAAATTTATGAAACAAAGGAATCAGGTAGACAGGAAGGGACATGTGTAGATAGTGATTGTTGGGATGGAGAGATAACATGGGATATCAGCTGTTATCCATTCTGTTACCTTATCCGGCCTCCCAGGACTCCACCACACACATTCGTACATATCAGCCGATATCAGTAGATATATAGATGTAGATACTGTGTATTTTATAGCTCTTTATTCCGATCGAGTCCCTTGATCTTGACGGTTTCTTGATCACACCATTGTAATAAAAAATGTGCCGAAGGAAATGCGGAAACAGCCAAGCCGATCACTCGCCCTCTAGGCCCTTCTGAAGAAGCTGTTTTAGTTTTTCAGTCTCAGCAGACCCGGGTTAGAATCCAGCCCGGGTCGTTCTCTGCATGTCATTCCCCTCTCTTCCCCATTTCATCTCTGTCTCTCTCTCTAAAAAAATTATCTTAAAAAAAACACACACACACTTGATAAAAACAAAAAAACAAAACGCCAATCACAGAACTCCTTCAGATCCCGGACGAGCCCCCGGTTACGTTATGTCTTTGATATTGGTTAGGGAGCAACGGTTTAATCCAGCCCGGGTCGTTCTCTGCATGTCATTCCCCTCTCTCCCCCATTTCATCTTTGTCTCTCTCTCTCTAAAAAAATTATCCTAAAAAAAAACGTACGACCCCCCCACCCGATTACGTTACGTCAAATTGGTTAGGGAGCAACAGTTTATGTTATTTGGCAGTAGGGAGGACCGGAGTATCTAGCATTGGAGTATTTATCATCTAGTGGTAAGATTCTAGATAGCAGCGCTCCCTTGCTAACCCCTCAGGTGTCCAGTATCTGTTGCCTCATCGCTGGTCGACTGAACCAGATGACATGAACCAATTTTAATGATCAATTTCCAATGACTCAATTTATGATCAATTTAAACTGCATTTGCTGTTCCTGCCAAGTTTGTTACGTCATCTCTCAGACCTCAGACGAAGGACCCATAAACCATTCACTGTACTATCTACCTCTACCTCTCTATCTCTCTCTGTCTGTCTCCCACTCTCTCTCTCTGTCTCTCAATCTATCAATCTCTCTCCCTCTCTCTCTGTCTCTCTCCCTGTCCCTCTGTCTCTCTCTCTCAATCTATCAGTTCTCTCTCTCTCTCTCTCTCTCTCTCTCTCTCTCTCTCTCTCTATTGAAACACACTTGGCAGTCTTCCCACTGGACACACACTCTGTCCATGTCATTGGCTCACTTGGCAAAGCAGATGAAAAGTTTTCTAGAGTTACCGATGTGTCATAAACTGTTGGTGAAATGACGAATGACGTGACGACAAAGTGTGGGCTTGATTGCTGATACAGGCTACAAAGATCACATATATATTTACTTGTTTTGACATAAAGGGATTCTGATAACAATACTTCTCCAGAATTGCAGGTGAATAAGGTACCAGAAAAATTACTTATTGATATCATCATGAAATTTTGCCTGTTGATTACTTCTGCACGATCCGCTAACTGTCCTTACTGTGTTTATACACAGCATGCTCTGTAAATGGGTATGCTAACAAAGTGGGCCGACCGTAGGGGACTGGGACAAAATGATCTCTCCATTGTCTGTCAGTCTGCGGATGACAGTTTGCCTGCTGGACAAAATCACTCGGGATGTTTTATGATTCATTTGGCAGAGAAGGCGAATATTTTAAACATAGTATCTCATCATAAATCTAATCGTAAAAGTTAAAATCTGATAAAAATCTGGCAATAATTGAATGCAGGTCGGCTGCCTGAATAGTGAGTTGATTCCAAAGTTTGTTCAGGGCTATAGGTTGATAAGAAATAAATGAAGCAAGGTGGTTTTTGACAAAGGAGACAAAAAACATTTTGTCACATCCTAATCAATAATTATTGGATTGGATTGTATTAGATTGGATTCACTGTATTGTCATTTTGCAGAGTACAACTACAGAGACAATGAAATGAGATTTAGCATCCAACCAGAAGTGCAAAAGAGCAGGAAGGTGCAGTGTGTACATGAATTGGAATAGTATAGTGCAATATAACAGTATAGAGTGTAAACAATAGAGCAGTCAGTGCAGTATAGAGAGATATGTACAAATTAAGTAGGCTAAGTGTGTGTGCAGTAAAAGACATGCACAGTACATTTGCAGTATTTCACAGTACATATTGCACATCCTTATCAATAATTGTATTCCTTAAATGCTTAATTGACAGTATTTTGGAACAGGACAGCACAGTAATGCCCGGACACTGATAACAGTTGTGGTGTGTTATCAGTATACGGCTGATAAAATACTCCTAGTGTCAGCGCTGTAACAGATAGCGGCGCTTGTTTTCCCGCCGGCTGCCCATTCATTGATGCTCAGTGTGCAAAACAACTTCCAACACAGTGAGGTAATCTGTAAAGCAACCGAGAAGTCAATTCAAGTCAAGTCAGCTTTATTTGTCAATAACTTCACATGTGCAAGACATACAGCGCTGGAAAAGATTAATAGACCAGTCTGGATTCTTCTTAAATCTTCATCTCTACATTACTTATTGAAAATGCTCTTAATGACAAAAAAAAATTATTGGAATTTGGTAGAAATGTTGTCAGTAGTTTATATTATAAAACCAAAATGTTCATTCTACTCAAACATATGCCTATAAATAGCGAAACGAGAGACACTGAACATTTGGACTGGTCTCTTAATTTTTTCCAGAGCTGTATAAGGGAATCGAGAATACGTAACACTAACACTAAAAATAGACAAAATAGACAATGATACATAAAAAGATGGATAAATAAATAAATAAGTTGTGCAAAGAAATGTTCTGTTATAACCTAGTTGTATTGTGGTGAGCTGAATGTTTTCATGTAACTTGTATTTATCAAAGACATGGGACAAAAAAAAACACCTTGCTTCTATCATGCATTTTTATTCATTCATAATAATAATTCATAATTATATTAGCCAGACAGATGAAGAACATAATGCTTTAGGTTGCTTTATGTGGATGAGAATATGTATCATGGATGACTTCCTAGACACTTGATTGGTGTGAAAATACCTTATTGATAAAGCTGTAGAATTCTTGAATAAAATAGAGTACTTTGGTGGTGTTTGTGTTGCAGAGAAATAGTCATTGTTTTTAAATTAATGTTATTGAACTGGATTCAGCTGTTCTAGAGAAAGTGCATGTTTACAAAATCACTTTTTGTCAAAATCAGTGAATTACGATCCGCTACCTGTCTGTATTGTGTGTGCCGTGAGAAAAAAAATCCAGCGTTAACACAGCCTAGGCTCTGTAAACGGGCATGTTGTCTTGATATGGTGGGCTCCCTTTGATTACATACCAGTTCACAGAACCTAGACTATGTATTAACACCAGATCTTGTTTCAGCGCACACACAGTACAGACAGGTGGCTGATCGTGAAGTGATATTCACTGATATTAGACAAAAAATTAGATTTTGACAAGAAGCATTCTCCAGAATCACTGACCCCACCTTCAAGCCGAAGGTGTTGTAACAACTTTATGGATCAACAAATAACCCGCACAGTTTAAAAAGTTACACAAGACTTAGTTTGAGACATGCAGTGTATGTAATGTACAGTATGGCTCTCTGAAAGCCTATTGGATAATTTTTACCTCAGATAAGACAGCTAACAAACAAGTACACTCATATACAAACGGAGTAAATCATTGTCTCAAAGAAGAAAACTGTCTCACAACACATTTAGACAAACAATCATGGTGTAGTGGTTAGACAAATCTAGAATAAGAAATATCAAAATCGGCATCTTTTCTAGTAATTTATATTATTTGACTAAAAGTTTGATTGCATCAAGAAAATGT
Organism: Hyperoplus lanceolatus; assembly: GCA_026929865.2. Classification (NCBI taxonomy): domain Eukaryota; kingdom Metazoa; phylum Chordata; class Actinopteri; order Uranoscopiformes; family Ammodytidae; genus Hyperoplus; species Hyperoplus lanceolatus. The sequence goes on from CM049396.1 coordinate 6,152,601, forward strand.
CAGCCTTTCAATTTGTATCGTAGCCTATACATTGAGACAATGAGTTATGCACTGTTTATGTGCACAATCTACTAAAGTACCTACTTTAGGGTGGGGGGAAGGGAGGGGGGCGGGGGCTTACAATAGTGGTCAAAAAGATGTACGTAAAAACTTTATAAAAAAAAATCTAATCCATTTTTAATGCCAGCATCTAACCAGTTTTCAATTCTAAATTAAAGGTCATAGCTGCATGCTTAATATGTGATAAACCTGCACGCATAAACTCCTGTAGGTCAAATTGAGATCAGCTTTTGAGCAGTTCACTGTCTTCTTTGGGTTTAATCGGAGCTGATGTTTTTCTCAGTAGAATTCCATCAAAAACATAACAACAGTAAAATGGGACACAGTAAAGGAAGGCAGAGGATTAAGATGAAAGATAGTGTGAACAACAAGTTAGTGATGATTAACTTCAGTCACCAATTATCTCCCAGTCTTACACAACAGCTACAGACAAAGACAAAAACATGTTACCACACACAGACACAGTCCAGCATAGAATCCCTGAGGTTCTGTTGTAGGTTTAGACTAATGTTAATATTTTACATGTGGTGTTTGTGTGCATATGAACCTACATTATATGAGTGAAAACAAGCTCAACTTAGCTTAACATATTAATCATTATATTCAAATCCATAATGAGTTTTCGATATACTCTAGTATCGTTTATATTTATAACTCATGTTGTGTGTCAAAGACACAGAACAATCAGTGCGTTTACATGCAGACTCATAATCGGGTAACTAAACGAATAAGACCTCAACAGGACTTTTAAACTGCATGTAAACACCTTTATCCGATCTACTTCGGACACAAATCATCACAATAACGGACAAGAGAAGTCGGATAAGAACACCTAGATAATTCGTTCATTGTCGGCTTTCTCTCTGCATGTATACAGGGATCGGACATCGCATATCGGACTTCTCGTTCTGTGCTTGTGTGCCTGCGCGTGATAGGCTACACCATAGACATTATAAAGGATAGACGCCTCGTTGGCCGCTACTGCCTATTGGCGCTGACGAGAAATGCGGGCGCCATCTTGGAAGGGTCACACGTTCCACTCAGTGTAGTCTGTTTGGCAGGTGCAATGAACTGTCAGCGCATGTAATTAATCATATCTCATTAAATACCAAACTGATTTTCACGCGGTTTTCTTTGCTGCAAAGATCTACTCTAGCTAAGATACAAGGCACAAGTTACGACGTGTTTTAATATTCATAGTGGGCTTAACAGTCATAGAAGATTCTGATATGATATAAGTAACCAGCGTCCGAGATCAAAACGAGGAACATCCCCGAAAAGGGGAAAACGGAGACATTTCCAGTTTGACTAGCAATCTGATTGAAAAACCTAATGAGGTGTCAACAAAATGGGAACAGGTAGTTGTTTCTGTTTACAGGGACAGAACCAACAATGGGGACGTCTGGTCCCTTTATGATAGCCTATATGATGTAGGCTATGATAGGTATTTTGCAAATCACACACTTTAGACTAAATATGATAGAGAAGCAGAAACAGATGGGGCAGAAAGTCAGCTATTTTAATAAGTTAACAATAGGCTATATGATTAGGCTATATATAAATATATTTATTAATTTACAGTGGAGCATACACAATAAAGACAATCACAGGGATAACATAAACAGAGAAAGAAATAAAATAGGATAAAATATATTAATTTAAATAAAGTAGGCTATGAAAATACAAAACAAGAGCAAAAATAAAATACTAAATGAACAATGTATTCAGCTAAAACAGTTACAGTCAGATGTGTAAAATTCAGAAATCATAGATTCAAATAAACCAAGAGTAGAGAGTCATTTTTAAGTTGCTCTGCAGAGTTCCATGAATTAGGGGCACTATACATGAAAAGGCAGTTATTCCTAAACTGGAGTTAGTCGGGGCAATTTAGGAGGAGTAGTCGAGATGGTACATATGAAGGGTGGATGTTTCCCATGAAGGCATTAAATATAAATAAAAACAGTGTATATAATATCTCATTAAAAGAGAAGGACAACATGAGTGTTCATGTAAAAATATGTTTTATTTCTCTAATTTAAAACACAAGCTTGTTAGACAATTGCCTCTTAAAAGGGATTATTGAAAAGCAAAGTCTTCTTGGTTGTCCAATGTTCTATACTAGGGGGAGAATACCAAGTTCAGTCTAGTCTCGAGTTGGTTCCTCAGACACAGACAGGAAATCATCGCCTTGCAGCCGCGTACATTTAAAAACACATTCAATACAAAACCACAGCAATCAAAAGTATTAAATTTAGGGAAAATCAAACAACAACAGCAAAAAATAATACTCAAATGCATAAAATAAAGTTAACCATCCTTACAATCGCATTTTACTCGGAAGAGAAATTCAAGCGAGGCGAGTTTGGCAATGTGGTGCAGCCTTAATTTGTGAAAGACAGACACAACCAATGACAACAAGTCGGAATGGTGGTTGTCGATGCCAAACTGTGTCTCCTCCTCAATATGTTCCCCAAGCAGAAACACATCCTCCGTTTCAACTCCTCCCGGACGAAGTGTGTGACTCGGACGTCTGTTACTTTTATCATATCAGAATCTTCTATGACTGTTAAGCCCACTATGAATATTAAAACACGTCGTAACTTGTGCCCTGTATCTTAGCTAGATGTATGATCTTTGCAGCAAAGAAAACCGCGTGAAAATCAATTTGGTATTTAATGAGATATGATTAATTACATGCGCTGACAGTTCATTGCACCTGCCAAACAGACTACACTGAGTGGAACGTGTGACCCTTCCAAGATGGCGCCCGCATTTCTCGCGCTCAACGCCCAATGCGGCGTCTACCCTTTATAATGTCTATGGGCTACACCGTGGGTTATTGACGGAAGGGAACCGGACGTGGCTATAAAACCACTTGTTGAAAGCATGGTTGAAAGGGCTACAGCGCCACCTAGCATAGTGGAGACAGCCATGCATCGGACATTTATCCGATTTCTGAAAGGCCATGTATACTCAGACAAGTGACACGGTCCGTTCGAGTGTCTTGTTCGATATATGTCTTAATCCAATCTAGTTGTGCCATGGAAACGCACTGAGTGACACACAGGGAGTTAAATACACACACACAAGACCAGGGTAGACAACAAGGGACAGGTGTATCACATTAGGGGAGGGAGCAGTAATCACACAGGAGGGAAACTTGACAGGACATGGGGAGGAACAAGACAGACATACCAAAATAAAACATGGAGACATGGAGAACCACCAAAACAAGACAAGACAAAGACAGACCAGGACAAAGAGTTCCTTATTCACATATTCAGCTGCAGAATTGGCATTCATTTGGATTAATTAACCTGACACATTTAAATTGATATTTGTGCTACTTTTAGCTCTGGATTTGTCTACTGAGATAACATCTGACTGTTTAGCTGCAAGGTTTGCTAGTCACTCGGTTGTTTTTTTTTTTTTTTTTTTTTTTTAACATTTATTTATACAGGTATATCCCATTGAGTCCGAAGACTCTTTTGCAAGGGAGACCTGTTCCCATTTACACGTTACCATTCACACACACATTCATACAACGATAGCAGGCTAACTATCGACATTCACACGAGGCAAGGTGGGTGAAGTGTCTTGCCCAAGGACACAACAACTATGACACAGGTGGCAGGGCGGGGATCGAACCTCCAACCCTTTGATCATCGGCCGACCCGCTCTACCAACTGAGCCACAGTCGCCCCCACAGTCGGTTGTATTTTTGGTGCAAAACATTTTCATTAATGACAAACTACACCGCAGTTTTCATAAAAGAGAATGACACACTTGTAGAGCCATTATTTTAGGCTGTTTCATGATTTCAAATGACCCCAACTCTGCCCTACCATTACCACAACGAAAGCAGGAATAACACGTTCAAAAACACCAAAAGTCTACAGCTTTAATGTGACGCTGTTAGCTAAGCTTTCACCGGGAAATAAAATCTGAAAAAGAAGAGGAACTGGAATCGATGCTTATGCTGACGATGATGCTCTGTTCCATTGTGTTCTATAACGTACCACCAGCAAAGCAAACAAAACACTTGTTCCTTGTTCATAGTCCTATCATGTTTAATCACAAAGAAAAGTTGTATCCTTTACCAAAACTGGCTGGTTTATTTGGCTGACATTTCGCTTGTCTATGTGTTTTCAATGAGGAAATAGGAACACTTCTTGAGTTTGTTTTAACAATAAGGCTCAATTTTTTTTTTCAGACAAAGAACTGTTTGTCCTTTAGTCCTTCCATGGAAAGTTTATTAAAGAATATGATACACTGATATCTGTAACGGAACAGAACGTTTTATTATTGTCAGTGGTGCAGAATGACTTCTATCTACTCACTACTACACTCACTGGCCTTTTTATTAGGTGCACCTTGCCAGTACCGGGTTGGACCTCCTTTGGCCCTACGAACTTTCTTAATTCTTTGTGGCACACTTTCAACAAGGTGTTGGCAACATATTTACATGATAGCATCACACTAGTAGCTGCACATCCAGGATGCAAATCTCTTGTTTCACCACACCCTAAAGTTGGCTCTATTGGGTTGAGATCTGGTGTGCATGCCATTGGAGTACAGTGAAATCATTGTCCTGGTTTGAGATGATTTGAACTTTGACATGTTGAAATGCTCCCATGTTGTTTACGCCGAATTCTCACCCTACCATCTGAATGTCGCAAGTTGCTCGGTTTAAACTTTAACAAGTTGTCCTGTCCAGGTCTACATGCCTAAATGCATTGAGTCGCTGCCATGTGATTGGCTGATAAGTTATATGTGTTAACAAGAAATTGAACTAGTGTACCTAATAAAGTGGAACTTTGACATGTTGAAATGCTTCCATGTTGTTTACGCCGAATTCTCACACTACCATTTGAATGTCGCAAGTTGCTCGGTTTAAACTTTAACAAGTTGTCCTGTCCAGGTCTACATGCCTAAATGCATTGAGTCGCTGCCATGTGATTGGCTGATAAGTTATATGTGTTAACAAGAAATTGAACTAGTGTACCTAATAAAGTGGCCAGTGAGTGTATAAGTCAGTTGAATTGTTTTCTTTTGTCTATGCTGCCTTGTAATATCAGAAATACTAATGACATGATTTTTATAATATCAACAACCCCAAATCCTATGAAAAATCAAACAGAAACATTACTACATTTAAATACCTTTATTTTTGTCCGCCCTCTTAAAGGGCTGAAGATTAAAACAAAGCACAGATACGGAGAGATGACAGTGTATAAAAATAAATTAAGACAAAAAAAATAGGAACAGAAAAAAAATACATTTCCCTCATGTTCGAGGGTCAACAAACACTTGAGCCATACGAGTCGCTATGGCAATGACGATATGATGTGCGTTTCAGACAGCATGTTAATGGATGGAAAGGAACGATTTCTCGTTCAATTCCGCAATCTTGATTTGTACCATTTGGCTAAACCATTTACGATAAGGAATGTTTTTTAATCTTTTCAATTCCTAAAAGTTCATTTAATTTCAACTTCCCTAGACAAACTAGTAAAAACATTCCCAGAATAATATTTAATTTTTTAAATCGGAGGATTTCTAGCTAAGAAAGAAAATCTTTATGAAAACCAGATCCCCTCAGTACAACACTGATGAGATGTTCGAGAATTAGTTTATTTTGGTTCTAGAATTAATAACATTCTGTATCAGAATAATTACATTAATGTTCTAGAATGAATACAATGTCCTTCTAGAATGACTCAACATTTGTTCTATAATTTTGAATCAACACCGTTCAAAATAGCTATTCTTTCTAATCCTCCCCTTTACGTTCAAAACGTTTTTCATAAAATCAAATGTCTATGTGGAGTTGTTCCTCTCTCTTCAAGTTATGAGGGACACCATCATCATAGAAAGGACATCTTTATGGTATCCTCAGTACAACACTGATGCAATATTCTAGAATAGTTCATTTTAGTTCTAGAATTCCCAACATCAACATGCTGTATCAGAATAATTACGTTAATGTTCTGGAATGACTACAATATCATTCTAGAATTACTTAACCTTTGCTCTAGAATTTCCAACATGTTAAAGTTATCAGAATCAATTCGATTAGGTTCCAGAATGACTACAATGTCCTTCTAAAATGACTCAACCTTTGTTCTAGAATTACCAAACACCATTCAAAAAATAGCTATTTGCGTCCCAATCCCAATCCCCTTTACATCTGATTCACTCTGTGCTCTAGCAGATCCAGTTGCCGGGCGACCTCGTTGGGCAAGTCGTCGTTCACTTCGTTGGTGAAATACTTCCTTACGTCCCGCACCTCCTTCTGCCAGAATTCCTGATCCAATGAGAACAGCTCGTCCAGATCAACACTGTCCTTCAGGCCCTCGAGGTTCAGGGAGTTACAGCACGGCAGGTAGCCGACCACAGAGGGCATGGCACCGGCCTTGCCATCAAGACGCCGGAACATCCAGTCAAGAACCCGAACGTTGTCACCGAATCCGGGCCAGAGGAAGCCGGCGGTGGGGCTCTTGCGGAACCAGTTGACGTGGAAGATTTTGGGCAGTTTGGCGTTGGGGCGGTCGGCCATGCTCAGCCAGTGGGACAGGTACTGGCCGAAGTTGTAGCCGAAGAAAGGACGCATGGCGAAGGGGTCGTGCATGATCTCCTTTCCTTTAGATGAAAGAAAGGAGAGAGAATGGGTGAATGTCTTTTTAGGTGTGTCCTGGTATATAAATCCATTGTTTTTTTCATCTTCCAAAAATCCTACAAATTCAGTGTGAAATAAAGATTCAATCAACCCGTCCTATTTTTCTCACTTCACTTCAAATATCACAACACTGTGTGAGGTAGTTAAGGTGGAGTCAACGATTCTGGAGGAGATATTCACTGATTTTGACAACAGGCATTCTCTAAAATTGCGGAGGAATCTCCTTAAAATCCATTGAATCGTGGTCAGACCAAAACAAATTCCTTCTCATTAGGAAGATGAGATACTGACCTTTGTGTTCAGCTGCCGCCGTGGTTTCTGACCTCATAGATGCTCCGACAAACACTCCGTGCTGCCAACTGAAAGCCTCGTACACCAACGGGATGCCTGGAATTAAGAAGGATCAAAGGTCAGTTTAGTATTTGCTGATTGTTCTCGTATCTCGCATCTTCTTCCATTCTTTTTAGGCCCTTGGTGCTCCTATCAACACACTTGTTATATCCTTTTCTCTATTTCTATATTTCTATATCTGTTTTTGCTATATCTGTAGTTGCCAGATTGTACCTTCTAGAGGATCATGGACGAGATATGTATTAGCTAATTTTTGTCCTGATATTTTGCATCTTCTTCCATTAATTAAAGGCCCTTTTGAACAATTATAATAATTTTGCCAATGTCTTTAGTTGCTAGATTCTTTTACCTTCTGGCCTGCGCCCTCCGAAGATGATGGCCTCGATGGGGACTCCCTCTGGGGATTCCCACATTGGGTCGATGATGGGACACTGGTCGGCCGGAGTGCAGAATCGGGAATTGGGGTGAGCACAGGGTTCGCCTGGGGAGCAGGAAACATAGCAAGGTAAGTTTTATATTCACACGATCTTGCCTTTATTCCTAAGGAAATGGTGGCTAATTGAAAAATATTAACTTAAAATCTAATTATTCAATATAATTTAGACAGGATGACACTTCTATGTAACGGGTCATCTTAACTTAAGACTATATGTACTGTATTGTATCAAACATTTCTGATTATTTTTTGGCATCTATTTACTGCGTACTGTACACTTTGGACATGCTGTTTTTCGTATGTAGGGTTTTCCTTTTCTCACATGCACAATTTGCAGATGTCTTTGTAAAAAACAACATATAAACTAAACCCTTACCATCTGCTTTGGTCCAGGGCTTGTTCTTCCAGGAAGTGATTGTGACTCCCCCAGGCAGTGATTGGTCCATCCCCTCCCAGTACACTCCGCCGTCGCTGGTCTCCGCCACGTTGGTGAAGATGGTGTTCTTGACGATGGTTGCCATGGCGTTGGGGTTTGTTTTGACCGAGGTGCCGGGGGCGACTCCGAAAAATCCGTTCTCGGGATTGATGGCTCGAAGGTTTCCTATAACGACAGGGAACAAAAGAGGAGGGAAATATTATTAATGCGTCATTTGTATGATAGTTTCTTAATGGGGATAAGTAAATATCTATCTATCTTTTTGTCTGTCTGTCTGTCTGTCTGTCCATCCATCCATCCATCCATCCACCCACCCATCCATCCATCCATCCATCCATCCCTATCTATCTATCTATCCATCCATCCATCCATCCATCCATCCATCCATCCATCCATCCACCCATCCATCCATCCATCCATCCATCCATCCATCCATCCATCCATCCATCCATCCATCCATCCATCCATCTAGCTTCTAATACCAAATTGAACAAAATCTTCTTTAGTTCCCTTTACCTTCATCGTCAAACTTCATCCATGCGATGTCGTCTCCCACACACTCGGCCTTCCAGCCCGGGAGCGTGGGGCAGAGCATGGCCAGATTAGTCTTTCCACAGGCGCTAGGGAAGGCTGCTGCCATGTACTTCTTTTCTCCGGCAGGGTTAGTGATGCCAACGATCTGTGCAAGAGAAAGATTTGGTTTGGTAAGAATTGGATATGGTGTTTTGGGATGTAGGCATTTTTCCTTTAAACTTGAGAATGTAAGTTTGGTCAAAACAAAATAATCTAGTGTGTATACATATATAGGCCTTTGAAATTTAAGTTTTCCTAACTTTTCTGTTTTTACAGTTAAGGATGTGCTTAATCACTTCATCAGTTGACGCGTTTAAATATTTTCTCCGATTCATTCATTGTTTAGAATTGTACAAGTTGTTGTGTGCAGTCCCCATGATACAGCTATGAATGGGTAAACCGTAGAACATTTGAAAAATTAAAATTTGCAATGAATGATAAGTTATTGCAACAAAGGATCATTAGTTGGCTGAAATGTCAAAAATCTAATCATACGTGTAAGGATTTTCCTTTTCATTTTTTTTTGTAAGAATTGCACAAGTTGTTTATGAATGGTTTGGCTTGCTCAATCCCTTTCTCCATGTCTTACCAGCATGTGTTCAGCCAGCCAGCCCTCTTCCTTGGCGATGCGAGAGGCAATGCGCAGAGCAAAGCACTTCTTCCCCAGCAGAGAGTTTCCACCGTAGCCGCTTCCAAACGAGACGATCTGCCTTTTGTCCGGGATGTGAGCGACCAATGTCTCCTCTGGGTTACAGGGCCAGTTGTTCACCAACGGCTCTGGAATAAGGAATTAGTAAATTAGTTTATTTGAAATCTGATTGTCAATGTAAACAGTTACAACAATGACAATAAATACAGCTCTGGAAAAAATTAAGAGACCAGTCTAGATTTTTCTAAAATCTTCATCTCTACATAACTTATTGAAAAATGCTCTAAATGACAAAAAACGTATTGGAATTAGGTAGAAATGTTGTCAGCAGTTTATATTATAAAACCAAAATGTCCATTCTACTCAAACAAATGCCTGTAAATAGTTTAACGAGAGACATTGAACATTTGGAGTGGTCTCTTAATTTTTGTCAGAGCTGTAGATAGATAGATAGATAGATAGATAGATAGATAGATAGATAGATAGATAGATAGATAGATAGATAGATAGATAGATAGATAGATAGATAGACAGACAGACAATAAGACAGACAGACAATAAGACACACACACACAGACAGACAGACAGACAGACAGACAATAAGACAGACAGACAGACAGACAGACACGGTGAATTTATCTGACCAATACAACTAGCTCTTTTTCTTGACTTACTTTTGAGGGGCAGAGGACAGCCGACAGAGTGCAGACAGCGGACGAACTCTCCCGTCCCGAGAGCAGCGAGCACAGCCTTGCCCATGCGTGTCATCACCCTCATGCTGGCCACAACGTACGGAGAGTCGGTCAGCTCCACTCCGATCTTAGACAGAGGGGAACCCACGGGACCCATGCTGTAGGGAATCACATACATGGTGCGCCCTGGGGGAGTGGAAAGTTAAAGGTATTAACATGTTGATTTAGGAAGGTTTTAGTGGATATTTTATTCACAATATGGAGTTTTTTCAGGCGTTGATTTTAAAGCTATAGTGCGTAACTTCTGTTGCCCCCCATGAGGAATTCAGAGTAATTACAACAACACTGCTGCAGCTTCATGAGGTTAAGCTTTTGTTGCATAGATTGTATTTCTTTTTGTTGTTTTGTCCAGTTATTTTCTTAGCAGTAGAATCAACAACTGAAACCTTTCTTGGGCTCAACTTGAGCTCCTGCACCAGTGTCAGGGGGGGAGACACCAGTTTGTAAACGCTGCCATACTGAGAAATACAGAGAGAGTTTTGTGGAGCTGATAGGGCTTAATCAACTTACTTTGTCAACTCCTTTGTCGATGGCGTGAATGTAAAATGTTACGCACTATAGCTTTAAAACTAAAGTCTTAGTAGGTGTCAGACATTGTCCTCAGTGGCCAGTCTAATCTTTCATGCAGTCAATGGCTTGAATGTAACCAACATTCATTTAGATGAAAAAGTTACACACTATAGCTTTAATTTTGTTTTCCTGACAGTAACCCCAGTAACCGTCCTATTACTAAAGCATTAATTGGGTCAGACATTGTTCTCATTGCCAGTGTTACCTTTCATGCAGCCAGGGAAGCGCTGGGTCATGGCTTTGTCGAACTCTTCGGGGGACATCCAGCGTCCCAGCTGACTCACTCCTCCGTCGAGGGGTTTGGGAACCGTGTCTCTCTGGTCCGGCGTCACGATCACCGTCTTACTCTCCACACGGGCCACGTCACGAGGGTCTGTCCTCGCCAACCAGCTAGAAGCATAAGAGAGAGATAAAATATATTAGTCATATATACATTATATTATTTTTATTTTCATTCAAATCTGATTACATTTTAAATTTAATTTTCTTGTTAGCCTGAAAAACAAGTTTAAAGGTGCACTATGCAGTTTCAGAGGAGGGGGATTTGTTAACATTTGCAGAGCCTGCAGTTAGTTTACAGAACATATTTTCTCACATGTCATTCTTACTATTAAATAATTCTATCATAAATCAAAAAAAAATAAAAATCAGGAACCTGGAATCAAATGGAAGCCAAACTGTGGGCCCTGCTGCTGTAAACAACAACAACAGTGAAACAGTAACTTTTCAGGAAGCTTTCTAACTTCAAACAGTGTTCCAGGGATCACATTTCCCTGTCAGCAAAGTTTGTTTATTCAGTTACAAGATTAAACCTGACAAAATGTCCACTTCTCTGACACACCAAAAGTTACATTGTGCAGCTTTAATAAGATAAACAAGTTCACGTAAAAGGCTACACTTGCAAATGTCTGCTACAGGATGAACACACAACCTTTCTGTCTGTTGACCTTACACCTGATTCTCAAACATATTCATTACATAATCTTGACGTGGGCTTTCCAACAGGTGTATTCTCGTCTGACTGAAGGAGCAGGACTGACTGGTTTAGTAAGAATGTGTGTTATTTGTTATTTGTTCAAACAGCTGGCGGGTATCGGAGGGAACACGTTGTCTTAAACAACAACATCACTCAATATGACATTTCACTGTTTTTAAAAAATGCGTTGAAGAGCTTTTGTTTTTGAGAAGATCCTGCTATCATAAGAGTTATTTCTAGACCCTGCTGATCCGTAAACCGACCTAGAACCTCGAAAAATTATTTTGTGATATATTTTTTATTTATTTAAATTTTGGGATGTTTTATGATCTTATTATTTCATTCGATATCGTAATTTCGATTAATTTATTCTCTATATGCTCTGTAATACATTGATCTCAGTGGCCATCCCTGACATAAATAATTGTATCAGTTTTTTCATAATGCCTTTCTGACATTGTGTTGTTGCTACCATTAACGCCATTTCTACAGCTACCCAGAGCTTTTTTCATTCTATTCTATTATTTTGTTTTAATTCTACAGTATTTCCGGACCCTGTTGCTGTGTAAACCAATCTAGAAATAAACTTAAAAAACCCAGATCCTTCAACCTAACAGTTCTCATATCTGCATTAAATAAAAATTAATGAATGTACCCTTGTTGTAAAGTTAGCCATTAACAAAAAAAAAACAATATTAGCTAATTAATTTCTGGACCCTACTGCTCTGGGAGAAAAAAATAATAGAAATCGACTTAAAATCCTCATATCCCCCAACCTACCAGTTATCATATCTGCATTAAATAACAGTTAATTAATGTACCCTTACTGTAAAGTGTTAGCCATCAACTTAAAACCCCCATATATCCCCCAACCTACCAGTTCTCATATTTCTTGAGTTTCTTTATCAGCCCTTGTTCCTCCAGTTGTGTCAGAATGGCTCTGCTCTCTTCGTCCGACCCGTCACAGATGTGCAGAGATTCGGGTTGACACAGAGTGATGTTGGCCTCTACAAACTCCCTCACGTTGGGGCTGAGGGCACTGAGCTCCCCCTGGACCATCCGGGGGGCCCTCCGGTTCTGCGCAGGCAGCTGAGGAGGCATGGTGCTGGGCTACAGAGAGAGAGAGAGAGATGTAGGGGGTAGATGGTGGAGGAAAGAAAGAGAGAGATATAGTGGATAGATAGAGAATTGAAAGACTAGAGGAAAGTCTAAGAGTCGGAAAAGGAATTTTAGATAAGAATGGGAGAGAAATTGAGAAAATAGCAAAAGACAACATTTAGTAAAAATAAAATGGAATCACTTTTGCACATGTTTTTTTTCCAAAGGGCAAAGTAAAGTGTTAAAGTGTTGTCATGTAATTTAAAGGTGCACTATGCAGTTTTAAGGGAGAGACAGGGGGATTTGTTTACATGTGCAGAGCCTGCAGCTAGTTTACAGAACACATTTTCTCTACATGTAATTCTTAGTATTGAATAATCGCATAGTGCACCTTTTAAACAAAAATCAAAAAGACATCATTTACATCATTTCAAAAATATAAAATATTTCTTTACTGAGTGGTTATATTTTGTCTTATTTAGTAGTAGGAAGCACTAATACTGTACAACAATTCTGCTACAGCATCCCTGTCTAGACTCCCTCTTACTTATACTGCACATAACTCTCCATACAACTTCTCACATTACAGACAAGTCACTCTGCTAAGAACGAAAGAGCATCAAGTTACCTTGCGTAGTTTTGTTCTGAGCAGCGATCCTTTAGCTTTGCCTCATCAGCTGAGGTGTTTCTGTCTCCGTCTGTTTTCAGGAGAGATTCTGAAGATGTTTCCTTCTCTGTGAAATGTATCAACTGTAGAGAAAGTTGACTCCTTTATACCGGGCTAGGATGTCCCACACGACAAGGGGGAGGAGTGTGTGTGTGTGTATGTGTGTGTGTGTGTGTGTCTGTGTGTGTGTGTGTGTGTGTGTGTGTGCCTGCATGTCTATGTCTGTGTGTGTGTGTGTGTTTGTGTGTGTGTGTGTATGTGTGTCTATGTGTGTCTGTATGTGTGTGTTTGTGCATGCCTGCCTGTCTGTGTGTGTGTGCATGTGTACGTCCCTGTGTGTGTGTGTGTGTGTGTGTGTGTGTGTGTGTGTATGTGAATGTCTGTGTGTGTGCGTGCACGTGAATGTCTGTGTGCGTCTATGTGTGTGTGTGTGTGTGTGTGTGTGTGTGCATGCGTACGTCCCTGTGTGTGTGTGTGTGTGTGTGTGTGTGTGTGTGTGTGTGCATGTGTACGTCACTGTGTGTGTGTGTGTGTGTGTGTGTGTGTGTGTGTGTGTGTGTGTGTGTGTGTGTGTGTGTGTGCATGCGTACGTGTGTGTGTGTGTGTGTGTGTGTGTGGGCTATTTGCACGAACTTTGTGTTCCCTGCCGATCCCTAAAACACTGAGTAAGAGGAGCCGGCCGGGTGAATCATTAAGCATTAAGCATCAGGTTGAGCGTCATAATGGCAGATTCACGCAACTCCACTGATACACTGATAGCTGCCAAGTTTGGCAACAGTCCCAAACAGAGAAAAACAGCTTTGTCCTCAGTCCTCTAACCACTGCCGGCTCAATTACTTTTTAGTTACACAGTCATCCTTTAAAGGGCCTTTGGAAGTAGATATGGGGGAAAGGGCAGCTCGTTGTTTTGCCAGATTAACTAGTTTGAATGGATTTACTTTCATTCATAATAATAATAATAATATATTTTATTTGTATAGCGCTTTTCTAGCACTCAAAGTGCTTAATTCATGTTCATACTTAAGTAGCTACGAGGAACTTTTAAATATTTCCGAAAGTCTGTGTGTGTGTGTGTGTGTGTGTGTGTGTGTGTGTGTGTGTGTGTGTGTGTGTGTGTGTGTGTGTGTGTGTGTGTGTGTGTGTGTGTGTGTGTGTGTGTGTGTGTAGTTTGAATAAATGTATCTTCAGTATTTTTTCATACTCAAATCATGCAGCCTTTTTGTTTATTTTTTATTTTTAAATAAAAAAAATGTTTGGGGTCAAAAAAAGAAATAAAAAATGAACACAGCAAAAACATCTACATGGACCTGTTTTGGTTTTATGGTGTCCTCCTAACCACTGCTGGCTCAGTTAATTTTTTAGTTACACAGTCATCCTTTAAAGGGGCACTGTGTACAATTTTAAGTATTTATTAGCTAACATCAATATCCTCATTCATAAATATGTCCTTATTGGTGTAAAATCACCTCTGCCAATAATCTGAATTATCCTCCTGAGCGGAGAATTACAAATATTAATATTACATTTTGTTCATTGAGCAGGCAAGTCTTATTGAGGCATCCATGTTTTTGGAATGTCATCAGGTGCATTGTTTAGAATTTAGAATTGTTCTTGTCCTTGAAGGCCACTGTAGCTTCAGTTATTATTCAAAAGGGTTGGGGTTACCCAGGGAGTGTTGCCTTCTAGAACTTTCTAGAACTTTCTTGATGATGTCAAATTACACACTGCCCCTTTAAAGGGCCTTTGGAAGTAGATATGGGGGATAGGGCATTTTGTTTTGTTTTTTGCCAGATTTTTGCTAATTAGAATATATTCATTTGTCTACTACTTACTTATTCTTACTTTTACTCATTTATATCAGGGACTCTGGGAGATTCGCACAAGAATCCCAGTGCACCTTTACTGTCGTGTCCCTGTGCAAATGGCAATACACTGTTCTATTCTATTCTATGCTATTCTATTCTTCTATTAATTTCCAGTCATTTTTTCATACTCAAATCATGCAGCCTTTATTTTTGGTTTCAAGGTGTCCTCCTCAACACTGCTGGCCCAATTACTTTAAAGTTACACAGTCATCCTTTAAAGGGGCTTTGGAAGTATACTGCAAATGGGGGAAAGGGCAGTTTGTTGTTTTGCCATATGGACTAGTTAGAATGAATTCATTTTCATTCATGTTTTCATACTGAAGTAGCCACGAGGAACTTTTAAATATTTCCAAAACTGTCTCGCTGTGTGTGTGTGTGTGTGTGTGTGTGTGTGTGTGTGTGTGTGTGTGTGTGTGTGTGTGTGTGTGTGTGTGTGTGTGTGTGTGTGTGTGTGTGTGTGTGTAAGTGTGTAAGTTAGAATACATTCATCTTCAGTAATGTTTTCATACTCAAATTATGCAGCCTTTGCTTTTGGTTTTAAGGTGTCCTCCTCACCACTGCTGGCTCAATTACTTTAAAGTTACGCAGTCATCCTTTAAACGTGGACAAAAAGACCTAGGGTGATAATATATATGGGGGAAAGGGCAGTGTGCATTGCCAGATTAACTAGTTTGAATAGATTAATTTTTATTCATGTTTTCATACTTAAAGTAGCTATGAGGAACCTTTACAGATCTCTGTCTCATTTTTCCTCTGATGATCATGAATGACATGTGTGGAAGCCAATTTTATATTGATTAGTTTAATTCTACTCTTGTCTCTACATTCATTATTTGATCATTGTATGAAGTGTATTATCCTCTCATCTTAACTACTGATGTAACCTTTCTGGAGTTTCTATTGTGATTAAATCAGTCTGATTGGGCTGCCACCCTAAGCCATCCTGGAAGCTCCCAGATTCAGATTAACATTGATGTCATCAAGAACCAAACTTGATTGTTCCATTGTTATTCTAGCTATCTGACCATGTCAACCATTCTGTGTAAAGCAGCTCATTTTGTGTATACAACTCAGTCAAGACCCTGGCATTGCTCTGAGTAGGATGCTCTGGTCTTCTCTCCATGCATGAATGCTGCTGACCATAATCATCTGTATTGTCTTTTGGAACTAAGGGCGCACTCACACTAGGCAAGTTTGCCTGTTCCGTGCTGCAGGAAGATCCCCCACCCCCTCCCCACTCTCCCACTCCCCCACTGGCCCGTGGTCACACTGCTCCCAAAGGCCGCGGCCCGGGCACGATTGCGCCATCATACATACGTCATCACCAAGCGTGCTCGCTGCTGGAATTAGTAGATCAACAATGGAGACCAACAGTAGTCGCAGATTGCCCCAAACACCTCCGAAATGTTGTGGGTCTTATCCAGCTGCGACTGAATACTTTCGCCGGTCCATATTTCTAGCAAACTCTCCTCTTCGCGATCGCACCGGAACCCACTCGTGAACCTCTTGCCGCCATTGTTTACAATTATTGTGGGGAAGAAGGGTCGCGCATGGACTACGTCAGCCAGTTCAGGTTGCGTGCGTGTGCGCGTGTCATCTCATTAGCATCTGCACTTTGACCACGGCACACCTCTCCCAAGTGTGCCGTGGCCAAGGGGCTGTTCCGTGCTAGAATACGGATGGCGTGGTCACACTAGCCAAATGTTCTAGACTTTAGTATGAAAATGGATTTGGGCACGGTACAGCGGCCCTACTGTGAGTGAGCCCTAAGTAAAGATTTGTTTTCATATTGGACTATAGTGAAGTTTTCTTCAACAATAAAACTTCTTCCACACATGTAACAGCAAACGAGACCATCAGTGCAAAGAATGCTATTTTTATATAGAGTTTCTTAATGCCTTTGTCGTTGGTATGCGCTCACCCAGGAACAACAGCTGGCGTAGTAAAAAACACTACCGCTTTTGTCCAAAGGGGACGCAAGAATGAACACACACTGAAAGTTCCTCGGAGCCCCTTTAAATCATGTAATCATTTTCAAATATTCACTTCTCTGACGTACCCGACAGTTGCATAGTGTTTGCTTACAAAAAAAATTAAAATTTGACGGCATTTTTTATAGCTATTATTTAGAAAATATATATCTTATTGTTGTGCAGAAATCCCCTTCCCTCTTGCAGCAGCTACGGTTGAACTTTGAACCAAAGTGCTGAGTGGTGTGAGTTCAGAGGTCGAAAGCAATCTGACTGGTCTCCTGTTATTGGCTGACTGACAGGGGTGTGTGTGCGCGTGTGTGTGCGTGTGTGTGTGTGTGTGTGTGTGTGTGTGTGTGTGTGTGTGCGTGTGTGTGTGCGGTGTGTGATGTGTGTGTGTGTGTGTGTGTGTGTGTGCGCGTGTGTGCGTGTGTGTGTGTGCGTGTGTGTGTGTGTGTGTGTGTGTGTGTGTGTGTGTGTGTGTGTGTGTGTGTGTGTGTGTGTGTGTGTGTGTGTGAGAGTGTGTGTTTGGGAGAAATACAGATAATGTTACCACATATTGTTTGAGTAAAGAACAGTGGATCTGTTGTTATTTGGGATAAGCTCCACTATCAGTATGAAAGACAAACATTTCTCAACCTCTTCTATGTCTTAATGAGTTGAGATTGCACATTCTGCACCTTCACTCAGCTGCTTTTTGTGGTACGAAATTGCTCCAAAAAATGTATTTAAAATAACAACCAGCTGCCCACAACTCATTAGAAGTAAATGGGAGATTGAGACAATGATGACTTGAAATTAATTGATTACATTTACTTCAGACAGATCAATAAAAACAAACATATTGAAAAAATAAAAGGCATAAAGAACAAAAAACAAAAACAATGTTAAAATGATTTCACAAATTAGAAAAATAATAAAGCATTTATTCTATTGATATGCCTGAAAAGGAGTAGGAGGAATTATAAAACGTAACCGTCGTTAACTTAAACCTGCAGTGTGTAGAATTTTGGGTTTTATTCCCTTGCAGATTTTGCAGAAAATAATTATAATATCCATAAGTACATTTAATTTAGTGCATAATTGCTGAAAAGAAATTTTAGAATTTTTTTTCCCTTAGAAAGGGTCTCATATATGTCCATATTTCTCCATACCTTGGACCAAGGCCTAGTGCCGCCATCTTGAAAGTGTCATAGTTGGAATGTCATCAGGTGCATTGTTTAAAATTTAGAATTGTTCTTGTCCTTGAAGGCCACTGTAGCTTCTGTTATTATTCGAAAGGGGTGGGGCTACCCAGGAAGCGTTGCCTTCTAGAACTTTCTAGAATTTTCTAGAACTTTCTTGATGATGTCATATTACACACTGCACCTTTAACTTGTGTCAAACATACACAAATGTTAAATGTGACCATAATGATAAACATATTTTGTATTTTTTTGTATAATTATTTCTATTTGATTTGATTTTTCTAGAACAACAAGCAAACAAACAAAGCATCAACAGACAAGAAATAAAGAAAGAAAAAAAAGTGTTTATGTTGTTTATTCTTTAATTTATAAGACTTCCTCTCAAAAACATGCCGAAAATAATGCATTGTTAAAAACCTGTACATAGTCTGTCTTGCTCTATAAAATGCTAAATATATTTCTGTGTTTTATCACCTGGTTGTGTGTGAGAGCAGGTGTAGTGGGACAAAAAAAACAGTTTCTTATCTGGGACGTCCTATGTTATGGGTCATGTATTTACTGTATAACATGACGTACTGTAAACACTGGCTACGTCACTGCACGAAAAACAAAACATGTAGAACACAGGACAGGGTTTCATGTTAAAGGTGCTCTATGCAGTTTCGGAGGAGGGGGATTTGTTTACATTTGCCTTATACCTCCAGGCTTTCAAACCACTCCATGGCTCTTTTAAAAACACAAATCTGAATATAGCTTACAATCTAGATCATATCTACAGAGGATCCTATGAGATATTTCTTAGTTAGCCCGCCAGTGCAGGGGTGTCAAAACTGATTGATTGGCCCGCGGCACATTCTAAAAATATAATGTGATATGGCCCTTTTAATTTTTAAATAATTGAAATGCACTCATTGTATTACAGAGAAATATGTCCCATACAAGAAAAAGAGCACCAAGCCCATCCCAGAGGACCCTGCATAATATTTTATTTTAAATTAATATTATTATGGAAAACCCATGTGTCCTTCTTCAATAGCTTCTAATTCATCTGACACAGTGTCTCCAAATTATTTTTTCATACAAAATTCTTCAGATTAAGCCTCTTAATTTTTCTCTCAAAGCGCACCAGAGTGATGCATTTCACTTTAAAAAGTAAAAAAAATCTCCCAGGGGGCATACCCCCGGACACCCCTAGGAGGGTCCGGATCTGGATACTATTTTCACCCAGCTAGACATTGGAGGCAATAGCAGAAAACACTGGGTGTCTCAATGGCATTTAACAACAGTCTACAGCCTCTTTTACACAGAGATTGCAGCATATTGACGGAACAACATCACTCCAAAATGCCGGCGTTGCTTGCTTCTGTGTTATTTACACAGAACCAAGCAACGCCGGCCTGCTGGCGCATCAGTTGCTCCTTTTACACAGCGTTCCGGAATGAAAGAGGTGCTTGTAAACAGCGTCAGGTGTGACGTAAACATTTAGCGCTGCGCCGGTCAGCTGCTTTACAACAACAACACTGGCTGGTGAATTGAGAGCAGAAGTGCTGGAGCTTGCAGTAAGAGGGCCGTATTTTACTGTCCCCACGATGTGCCAGTTGATCTCGCTACGCGCTGAGTCCAACATCACTGGGACCAAACTGACAAAATCAATCCGCTCACTGCTTCACATCTGTGTCTGTGTGTGTGTGTGTGTGTGTGTGTGTGTGTGTGTTTGTGTGACAGGTTGGCTGTAAGCGAGTCTCTTTGTGAAGGCAAAGATCTGCCAATCAGACATACACACATACACACAGTATGAAGTCACGTTACTGTAGACAGAAATAAAGTGTGGATATATGCTCAGACTTAGGATAATAATAGCGGCGGCGATCCGGTCGCAGCCCAGCTTAGCCTAGCTTAGCCTATCTTTCCCATTGTACAACTTCCCCTGGGCAGAAATAGACTCATGAACTCTGCAAAATGAAGCGTGGGGGTTTGGATTGAGCAGCGGACCTTATGACCAGCTAGATTATACGCCGTTCCTTTTATTTGGTGATTTTTACGGGACATCAGGCCGCCGTGGTTGTTAAACACACGTCCTTCAACTGCTAACATGGTCGCATGTTTAGAACGTAGACTATGGAACGTCAAACGCCCCCCTGTTCCGCAACAACAAGCTGGAGCATTTAAACAGAGAGGCGGAACTGATTGTGTCGGGAATCTTACTGCCCCCCGAGGTAGTAAAATTCCCGGAACAATCTCTCGCACCTTTCTTCCCTCGTTCCGCAACGGTCGCATTTAAACAGCAGGGAGGATGGCCGAAATTCCGGCATATTCCCGGCTTTCACTGGCTGTGTAAAAGGGGCTAATGATTTGGGCAGCGCTAACATTGGAGAGGGGGGGCCCTAACCAAATTCTGCTTTGGTGCCCATGAAGGCTTGGGGAGGCTCTGAGGGGAAATTTGTCTGTTTAATTTGCAAGGAAAGTGTTGCCGTGAAGAAGGATTATAATTTACGAAGACACCATGAAACTAAACATCAGAGCAGCTACATGTCCTGACAAATGTGTTGTTTTTGCAAAGTGGCCCGGACCTTCGTAGATCTTTCTGTATGTGGCCCTCAGTGAGAAAAGTTTGACACCCCTGGGTTAAACTGTTGCATTTATCAAGAGAAAAAGGCCCAGACAAGCTCACACAGAATAGGCATATAAAGTAAGAGTCAGATAACTGAAAACTCGGGTGGCTTTATGTTCTTTGCACTGAAATGAAGAAGGTAAAAAAAAAAGCGAAAATCCACATATTTGAATCAATGTTAGAATCGTAAACAGTGTTTACAGACACTGCATGAAGTCAGGGAACTTTTTATGTCGTACATTTTGAAAAAGGAAAAAAAGACAAGTTTACAATGAAATGTGCAAATATACATATTTTAATTGAACTGAGGTGATAATTCAGGTTTTCAACTTTCACCCAGAATCACTCAGTCAGATCAAGACTAACTGAACATTCTTTACTTTACTCAAGTTGTCTCTAGACTCACTTTTTGTTGCATTGGCCTTTAACACAAGTTGAGACTTTGACACTCCTCCCTTTCTTTCCTCATGTATCTTATATGTTGTTTTGTATTGTGTCTTGTTCAGCACTTTGGTCAACTGATGTTGTTTTTAAATGTGCTGTAGAAATACATTTGACTTTTGACTACAAACTGTCCATAGTCCTTGTTCAAAAACTCCCTGGGATTCTTTCAGGGCTGTTGAAAACATAAAAAAAAAATTACAAAAAACATTGTGTTCTCTGAGTGAACCCAGATAGGCACAATGTGAAACAAACTGGTCAGTCCTGAAAATAACATTTTAAGAACAGCTCGATGAGATTTTAAGTGTGTAGTGCTGTAATTTACGATTATTTTGACTGTATAATCCACAATTTTTTTTTGGGCACATTTGCTTAACAATTACCAAAATGATAAATTGAGCGTCAAAAATTTGAGTGATTGACAGAAAACAAATCTATAGAATAGTCAAACATACTTAAGAGTGTAGCATACATTTAATTGAGTCTGCATCTGCCGTGCTAAGAAAAAAAACCTCAGTGCATAGTAGAATTTTTTTTTAAATTATTGCATACATCATGGTTTATTGTTTTCTAGATTTCTATAGGTCTTCATTGGGTTGTAATACTCCAGTGACGACATCAAGAGATACCAAACAATCTAAACTGTGTCATAAGCCCCGGTCCAAACTGTCCAGATTCAAATCCTTCAGCAAACAGCAGCTGCAGCAGAAGGGTGAAAGTACAATGACGTCAAACCTGAAAGCCATGCCGAGGTTTGAGGCCGAGGTTTGAGGCCCTCTGTTTCACGAGAGAGATAATGTGATGCAGGAGGTCATCTTTGGTCAGTTGTGAGAAATTTGGACAACATTAGTTGTGGTTCACACAGTCAAGGAATTACTGGATTTAAAAAAAAATATATAGGGGAGAACAGGGGAATGTGAGGCATCGGGTAATGTGAGACACCCCCTGTATCTAGGCAATGGAACACATTTTTGGTCATGTGAGATATATGTTTTCAAGCCGCTCTCATTTCCACTCGGCCATGAAAGAGAGGACCTCATGGTGTTGTTGTAAGAATGTTTTTTTCACAAAAATGTATTTTTTGCATGTAAAAGTAAATGTTCTTGCTATCAACTTAATCGATTGTTGTGCCAAAGCAAATTGATTCAGGTAGAAAAACTTCTATCATACATGTTGATGAACTACCAACATATGAAACCATGTGATGATGATAACTGAAGATTAGCCTGAATTGCTGAGAGGTTGTTTTTTCTCAAATTGTGGAAGTGGGGTGAAGTGAGACAAATGCTGTGGGGTAAAGTGAGACAGTGTCTGTGCCATCTTTTAATGAATCCATTATATTTGAGGTAGCAAGGAGACTAGTTTGAATAAGACAAAAGACAATGTGGGCTGGAGGTGGGGGTTGATGGTTGAAGGGGTGTCAGCAAGGGCATGGTTTGGCACGTATGTATGTGGGGGACAGGAGAGTGACCTTTAACATCCATAGACTCTAAGTAATAATATGTCTTTATTCAATGAATGATCCCAATAGAACAAATGCAGACAAATATTAATCAAAGACTGAAAAGATGGAAAAAGACAGCTGGGTCTAGTCCTGTGTTCTGAGTCCCAGGCTGGTTCTGATTGTTCTTTGCTCTGACCCCCAGACACTAGCTGGCTCTATGGGTCCTGTGTTCTGACCCTCAGACTGTGTTTTCTGGTTCTATCTGTCATTTGAATGTTAATTATTGAATACATACCTTTTGCATTTAGGCCAGAAACTTCAAGTTTGGTCTCATCTGAATATGCTGTGTCCCCCGCATGGTTTGTGGCAAGTGTTGGAGGAAGGTGCTCTGGTCGGATGAGAACAACATTGAAGTTTTTGGCCTTAATGCAAAATGCAATTTGTGGTGGAAAACTCACACTGCACATCACCCTGAACACACCTTCCCCACCGTGACACAGGGTGGTGGCAGCATCATGCTGTGGGGGTTCTGTTCTTTAGCAGGGACAGGGAAACTGGTTAGAGTTCAAATCAAAATCAAATCAGTTTTATTTGTATAGCCCAAAATCACAAATAGCATTCGTCTCAATGGGCTTTACAGTCCATACAATATGATACAGTATGGTACAATATGACACAACATGATAAAATATGAAACAATATGACACCCTGCCCTTACACCCTTAGCTCGGCTGAGAAAAAACTCCCAGTAAAAAACCCTTTACCGGGATTAAAAAAAATAGAAGAAATCTCAGGGAGAGTTGACAGAGTAAGGGATCCCTCTCCCAGGACGGACATGCTGCAATAGATGTCATAGGTAGAGAAAAATCACGAAGGATTTTGATCATTGTCCAGATGTTTAGATGGTAATACTAAAGAAAAGTGCAAATAGTATGGATGCAGGACGAATTCAGATGATGCCAGAGGATCCACACCATCTCGTCTCGTCTCCACCAGGGAAAACTAAGGTTTCCAGCACCGGGATTTCACCCCACGTCTCCAGGTGGTATCTTTAACCACTGCAACATCTTACGCATAGGCGATCCATTCTCAGATGTTGCCAGAGGGGAGACCAGATCCACACCGTCTCACCACGACCAGGGAAAACTGGAAGAGGACAGACAAGCAACCAATGAGCAAAGCAAAAATGAATTTAAAGTTAAAGTTAGAGAAGAGAGGTTAGAGTTGATGGGAAGATGGATGGAGCCAAATACAGGGCAGAAAACCTGTTAGAGTCTGCAACTGACTTGAGAGTGGGCTGAAAGTTCACCTTACAGCAGGACAACTACCCTAAACATACAGCCATATCTACAATGGAATGGTTTAGATCAAAGCATAGTCATGTGTTAGAATGGCCCAGTCAAAGTCCAGACCTAAATACAATTGAGAATATCTGGAAAGACTTGAAAATCGCTGTTCACAGACACTTTCCATCCAATCTGACGCTGAATCTGAAGCTCGAGCTATTTTGCAAAGAAGAATGGGCAAAAATGTCAGTCTGTAGATGTGCAAAGCTGGTAGAGACATACCCCAATAGACTTGGAGCTGTAATGGCAGAGAGAGGTGGCTCTACAACGTATTGACTCAGGGGGCCTGAATACTTTTGCAAGCCACATTTTTCAGTTTTTTATTTATAAAAAAAATTGAAAACCACGTTTCATTTTCATTCCACTTCACAAATATGCTGCACTTTGTATTGTTCTATCGCATGAAATCCCAATTAAATAAATGTGCGTGTGTGGTTGTTACACAATGTGGAAAAGTTCAAGGGGTATGAATACTTTTTCAAGCCACTGTATATGTTGTATTTGATCAGAGTTACTTTCAAGTGTTTAGAAAAATATTTTGCTTAATTGACCAAACCCCATGATTATGTTACTAGTCCGACATTAGTTTTGGAATATTTGGTTTTCAAGCTAGCTGTCAGGATTCTAACTGTAACTGTAAATTTGACTGATAAATGATTTTAGCTCGCTTAGAGGGGAACACGTGTAAAAAGCGTCTCACATTACTCCGTTCTCCCCTATAAATATTCATATTTATATTTATATTTATATTTTCATCTTTTTTTTTAAGAAAGAAAATTCTCTCCGTGT
>CM049396.1:6182500-6245000 GCA_026929865.2 Hyperoplus lanceolatus
GGAAAGAAAGGGAGGAGTGTCAAAGTCTCAACTTGTGTTAAAGGCCAACGCAACAAAAGTGGGTCTACAGCAACGTTTCAAACTGGTCAACTTTACAGGGATCCAGGTTATTGGGACAATACTGTAAAAGAGTTCGACTTGGACTGGGTTTGACCTTGTCCTGAGTCTGTGTATGTGCTACAGAGACAGTAGACGGTTGAGGTATAAGGTCTGAATAGTTGGGATGTTATGACAGAGCAAGGTTGCTCTCTCTCACACTCACTCTTTTCTCTCTCTCTCTCTCTCTCTCTCTCTCTCTCTCTCTCTCTCTCTCTCTCTATTTATATATATGGTTTATCAACAAAACATAGGCTATTAGACTGTGATATAGCCTATGTTAAATATCCCGCTATCTCAATACAACAACTAAAATTCACTTTTTACTATGTGAAAAAACAGAAAATATATGTATTTTTAAAATGTCATGTCCGTTTAAACTTCAGGGCTTTTAAAAACCTATAATCATGTTCGCTCAGTCATTTGGTCATTTGTGAAATCCCCACAGCATGAGTCACGTCATTACGTCATGACATCACGAGGCTTTGCGTGTCTGGAATAGCGGAAGTAGAGACAAAAACAACAACAGCAGCGGTAAGCAGTCTTCCGGCTCGGCGACGATAGTGGTCGCGAGGAACACACTCACACAGAGACCAGGAAATATTAAAACACATAATAGGCTACCTGTTGGGGGTTTTAAAAGTATTTTGTACACGGTTAATCCATTACCTCATAGTTTAACGTTTAATAAACAAGATGTCGATGTTTGGTAAGTGGTTTGGCAGCGGGGGGAAGAGTGGGAAAGCGCCGACACCCCAAGAGGCTGTGCAGAAACTCCGAGAGACCGAGGAGATGTTGGCGAAAAAACAGGATTTTTTGGAGAAGAAAATCGATCAGGAATTAATGACAGCGAAGAAGAACGGCACGAAAAACAAGCGAGGTAAGACAAAAGGCGACTGGAATTTGTAGTTTTAAAGGGACTGGTAGTGTGTTACGAGTTTACAGAGCCTAGGCTGTGTATTAACACTTGATTAGTTTAAAAAATATAACTTAAGACGATAGATTTGAAAGTACGGAAGCCCTAAACGGACATGGAATTATACTTTTTGTTTTCCTCGATTCCCCTTTCAAAGGAGTGGTGGTTAATTCGGTTAGTAAGTTAGTTTGTGAGTGAGTGAGTTAGCCACTTAGCTCTCAGGCTAAGTGGCTAACTGGGATAGGGAAGAGACAGTTGGCAGGTGACACCTTAACACAACTCTGTCACCACGAGACTCCATTTTACACGTCCCTTTAAAAAGTTATTTAAAGGACAGTGGCGCCGCAGTGTTAGTACTTATTCTATAGCATGAAACAGCCATATATAAACAATGTTATTAAACTAAAGACCGACATACGTGATCTTTTGATAGGTTTGTAAGTGTCAATCAAAGCTGTAAACAGGGTTGACAGATCCTTAAAATGTATTAATTTAGTTAATCTAAAAATAAGGCTTTGCGTCCAGTGCTATATAATGTCTTTAAAAGTATTCAAGCCATTGAAAAAGTTAATCTCACATTTTGCCATAAAGGTGCTCAGAGGAACTTTCAGTTTTTGTTCATTCTTGCGCCCCCTTTGGACAAAAGCAGCTGTTGTTTATTTTGTTCAACTTTTATTTATAAAGTTATTTATGAAACAGCTTTTAACCTACGGTCTCATTGTAGTGACCACTTTGATTTAAATTGTTATGAATTAGGTTAGTGTTAGTGTAAGGGTTGGGGTTAGGAATTTAGTTTTGATGGATAAGGTTAGGGTAAGGGGCTAGGGATTGATTATATCAATGGATGTCCTCACAAGTGAAGCCGTACAGACGTGTGTATGTATGTGTGTGTGTGTCTGTGTGTGTGCGCACTCGTGCGTGCATTTAATAGTTAAATACATGTAAATGGTAGCACACACACAGTGTTATTAGTACTAATGCTCACATGAGTATAGCAAACAATGTTATTTAACTAAAGGCTTAACACACACACTTTACTGATTAGTTTATAAGTTGTCAATCAAGTAGTTAAATGTGGTGCCTGCATGTCCTTAAAAAGTCTTTATCATTTATTAATTTAAAATTGGGGATAAACTGTCTTTAAATAATATTTGAAAAGTCTTACGAATGCTTACAGGCAAGGCGAGTAGGAGTAGGATTTAATACATTTTGTTCATGTGTGTGATGAATTATTTACTCTATAGAAAGTCAAAATGATGACGTTATGTAGCTTATCTGCTGCTAGCTGATAGCCGTAGCTTATCTGCTGCTAGCTGATAGCCATAGCTTATCTGCTGCTAGCTGATAGCCATCAGGGAGAGGCCTGGTCAGGTTTGTGAATGATCAAAATCTACAACAGGTTTTGATGATTGTAGTTCTGAAAGCGATGACAATAATATAATACTGGGCCCAATGTTCAGCTGGTGTTAACTTCGATTTTTATTTACATTTGGTTTCTGACTAAGGCAAGGCAAGGCAATTTTATTTATAGAGCACATTTCAGGCACAGGGCCACTCAAGGTGCTTCACAGGGTTAAAATCAAATAAAGAATACAAATACAAAAAAAGGAACACATTTAAGACATGGATAAAAATACAACATTTAAATAAAAGAATTAAAACATTTTACAAAAAAAAAAAATTCCAGGTTAAAAGGGAAACAAGAACGTTTTGAGACCCGATTTAAAAGAGCTGAGAGTCTCAGCGGACCTCAGACTCTCTGGCAGTCCGTTCCAGACATTGGGCGCATAAACGCTGAATGCCGCCTCTCCCTGTTTAGTCCTAGCTCTGGGGACTTTTAAAAGACCTGTCCCAGACGACCTAAGGGCTCTGGGCGGCTCATAACGTATCACTAAGGGAAAAAAAAAAAACTTTGGTTAATTAACTACGTAGATTTTTATCCATATATAATTTTATTTTAGACCGTTACAAAGTGCTTTACACAGTTATTGAATGTGTACATAACAAATACATAACAAATTCCAATATAAAACAGTGTAGATGCAGGTAATGCAGGTTACTATCAGGTTAAGCCCCTTTAACATCCTAGTCTGAAATGCGCCATGGTAACACAGTAGTTCTGCCAAAATAATTTACATATTTTGCAGAGATCTATTTCCAGCTTTGAAAACAGGTTTATAGGCAAAGTTTGACGTCATAAAACAGACCGACTGTCCAGAAAAATATTGCACGTAAAACCAAGTAATAATATGGTTTTAAACTTTGACTAGGGACATGAAAACCTGCAGAAAATTCTTCCTAAGATGCTGCAAGCTTCTTTCCTAGTCTTACATTTATATTTGATTATATCCCTACAGTTGTTTATGGTGAGATTCTAGATTGCAACGCTCCCTTGCCAACGCCTCCCTTTGGGAGAATATATAGAAGCTACGGTGGCCTTCAAGGACAAGAAGCTATAGTTACTAAAGATGGCATCATCCTCCACTGCCTCAAGTCTTTCCTACAATATCAAGTGATGAAGTGAAGATGTATTTAGTAATTTATTCTATAGTACTTCTTCTTCTTCTTGGTCTTCCAACAGGTGCATTTCCCCAGGACGCCCACTATATATAAAAACGCATAAGGCTATTAAGTTTGTCCCTTCTGTGCTACTGTAGAAACATTTTGGAAGGGTACCAAGAAAAGAGCTGAGCTGCACCTATTTGTAAACAGAAGGGCAGTAGTCCTGACGCTGCTTTCATTTGATGAGCCAATTTAAAATGTGTTTTTGTTTTTAGAAAAATCTTGTTCTTGTTTAGTTAGGAACCGGTTCCAAATCAGATATGATACTCAGTACAAACAGTTGTTAACCCTATGAATCTCTAGGCAGAAATATTAGATGTGCATGTTGGAACTGGCCCCTTTTAAAACCACAAACAAGATAATCAGGTAGACGGTACATGGATGGTGATCACATGTAAACCAAATTAAAAGCCTGCAGGGTATTTAGATAGTTAAAGGTGGAGTCAGTGATTCTGGAGAACGCTTGTTGACAAAAATCACTTTTTGTATATCAATGAGTATATCTCCTCATGATCTGCTACCTGCTCCTACCACAACCTATGCTGTGTATTAACACTGGATTGTTTTTCAGCACACAGTCGCACACACAGTGCAGTGAGTCAGGTAGCGTATTGTGAGAAAATATACACTTATTTTTAATTTGTAATTTTTTTTGTTGCATAATCCATAGGACATATGAAGTCATTTTACTATTATTCAGCTCAAATAGTTGCATTTCAGAATTGTTATTATATTCCTTTGAGATTTTATTCACAATAATTGAGGCAAGACATGATATGACCATTGAGGCATAGACTGTATGGATATATAGCACGCCTTCTATTACATAATGCCAGATTGCCTGCTTCTGTGGTTGCTGAGGTGATCAGTGATACAACCACAAGTCTCTAAGGCATAAAAACAAAACGTCACGGAACATGGCATGCACTGTGACCATCATCACTCTATGAACACACTCACAGCCGGTTTTAAAAGGCCTTTCTAGCATTGTATGTTACACCGCTGGCTTATCACTGAAACCTGATTGACAACATACTTCATTTAATCATTCTGGCTGGTGGGTAAACAGTGATACACACAGTTCTTACAGGTGAAACTCTTATTATCTTATTAGAATATCACGGAAAATGAATTGGAATTGAGGCAAGAATTCATGGAAAAGGGGCCCAAACCAAGTACTGAGTACATATGCATGATCATACTTTCTAGAGGGCCGACATTTCTGTATTTAAAATCCCTTTTTCTATTGATTTCATGTAATATAAATTTTCATCTGTGTATTCATCATAACAAACAATATAGTCCAGTAGCATTGAAATCCAGACCCGTATCTAGAACGATAGAGGGTCTGGCCACGATCAATAGTAATTCCTAACTCAAGGGGCGGCTCCTACTCATGCATTTCAAATGCCTTTCAACTGCACACAATTTTGCATTATAGTTGACCTTTGGTATACTCCAACCTCCTTTCTGTTGTCTGACAAAGCTGGTGTTGTAAAAAGGTCCTTTGGTTTTGTTTAACATTTAACACTAGGATTTTATTCTCAAAAGTTATTAAAGACCTACTTCACCGGTGGGAATATGAAGGTGTATTGAACTCTGAGATCCTATGTAGTATAAATGTGCAATCATTTTAGAAATCGGTTCATCCTAGCCTGAGAAAAGGCAGAAAGAGTGTTTTATGGTCTCACTGTCTAACTCTACATTTATACTACATAGGATCTCAGAGTTCAATACAACTTCATATCCCCACTGGTGAAGTAGGTCTTTAAGTTGAAACCACATAGAAATAACTGCATTATGAGAACATGTTTACAGACAACCCATCATGAACAAAAACTCTTTACTATTTCTATTCATACCAAAAGAAACACACACGCACACACACACACACACACGCGCGATCAGGACAACAGAAACAACAACAGTTCACAGTAAGGACAGAATGGGCATTTGTAATTCTCTGGGGTCGGTCTGGATGCAGTTTAGCAACCGACATGATCTGATAATAATTTCTTCGATGTTTGTTAACGATGTTATGAATCCAGGAATAGAGAGAAGTGCTGATCTAATCTGATCAAGCTGGAGCTGTCAGCTGCTTCTAGGGTGTCTGTCTGTCTGTCTGTCTGTCTGTCTGTCTGTCTGTCGGTCTGTCTGTCTGTGCGTATTAATACACAGCCTAGACTCTGTAAACAGGCATGTTGCTAAATACAGTGGGCCCGCTTTTTTAACATACCCTTTGTATACATAAATTTACAGAGCCTGGACTGGGATTTTTTTCCCCAGCACACACACAGTACAGACAGGTAGCAGATCATGAAGAAATATTCACTGAATTTAACAAAACTGTATTTTGACAACAAGTGTTCTCCAGAATCACTGACTACATCTTTTAATGTTTGTACCACATTTTGTGGCAATTAATCCCCTAGTTGTTCAGACATTCATTTAGCATTTTGCTGAAATCCACGACTGTCATCTTCACCATAGTCAATAGAATTCATGTTTAAGGAACTATGAATATACAGCTCCGGAGAAAATTAAGAGACCACTTCAATTGTTCAGTGTCTCTCGTTTTACTCTGTATAGGCATATGTTTGAGTAAAGTGAACATTTAGATTGTATAATATAAACTACTGACAACATTTCTACCAAATACACTATACAAATATTGTCATTTAGAGCATTTTCAAGAGCATTTTTAGAGCATGTAGAGATGAAGATTCAAGAAAAATCCAGACTGGTTTCTTATTTTTTTCCAGAGCTATATTTTCCAAATACCAAATTTCCTTGCGATATTTTGTCATTAACACTTCGTAATTTACTGTATTGTTTTGCATCACGTGACAGACACACAGGAAAGCGAATATTACTCCTTGTAGCTGAGAATGTTCAGTGTACAAAACAAAACCCTGACATATTTCCCAGTAGCTGTCACTCTAGTCTGTGTTGAAGTGTCTCAGTCAGATGACAGCAGAATGTATTCTAGTCCAGGCATTTTGTGAGAAAATAGGGCTGGACCTCTCAAAAGTTGCAACAGAGACTATTCCAACTTTTTTGTCTCATGAATTTGTAATTAAAAACATACTAAAAGTCTTAAGGAATCCATGTGTTGGAACGTTATTTTCTAAGGTGTTTCTTAAGAATCTGAGGGACCAACTTAAAATGAATAAATAAAACACAACGTAAAAACGGTTGTGGCAATAAGCTACAGCTTCAACCTACACCTTTTCGATCAATCCTATTGGTTAATCAAGATGACAACTTGTTTTTTTTTGTCACGGTAAAAGACATCACAGTAATATTTTCAAAGTAAGTTTTTTTTTTAACCCTATATTTCTCTTTCTGTGATGTCACGAGAAAGAGAAATATAGGGTTAAAAAAAACACTCTTTCTGCCTTTTCTCAGGCTAGGATGAACCGATTTTTTTTTTTTTTTTTTTTGCACATTTATACTACATAGGATCTCAGAATTCAATACACCTTCATATTCAAACCGGTGAAGTAGGCCTTTAACCATAACTTTATACCAATTTTCGGTTTCCTAAAATCAGGTTTCATTGTTGAGGTGGTATGTGCCAAATTGTTAACGGTTTCAGAAAAGCATGAAAGCATGGTACATTGAATCCACTGATCCTTCCACATTGTGTCACATTGTTTCAGTTCCTATTTACTCCTCAAGAGGGCGACAGCGAGACAAGTAATTTACTACTGAGCATAAATCCTAATCCTAATTTATGTTTGCTGCTTGATCCTTCTACTAAAATCAACATTATGTAACTGATTTAAAGCTACTTCTCTTGACTTTTAAATGAAGCTGTGATCACACACACGTAAGTAACACACACACACACACACACACACACACACACACACACACACACACACACACACACACACACACACACACACACACACACACACACTCAAAGTATGACGTTTAAGTCAGCAGTTCCGAGCTTTTCCCTGTGCTCTAGTTCAGTTCACACAGATACTGCAATGACACAGAACTGAAACTATTAGTGAATTATTTCCCTCAACAGAGAAATAGGGATTTTTCCTGACTCGACAGAATACTGTGTCTGCGTGCGGAGATTTTGGCTCAGACAGGATTTGATCAGATTAACAGAGTTTCTGCTTCTGTAGGACAAACACCTTAATTCAACATTCAAACTATAGGGATAACAATGCACTGCAATATAACATACACAATGCTTCAAGGAATACTTCACCCATACGGAACCGGCGTTCTATCATTATAAAATCACTATTATAATATAATGAATGAGGTTTTTCTTCCCTCAGTCTTCTCTTTGCCCAGCTGTCCTGTTAACAGTGAATTAAATTCAATAAGCTTTATTGGCATGACTTTTGTGGTATACAAACAGTGTTGCCAAAGCGTTACAATGTTACAAATAATACCAAAAGAGAACATCCAGAACAGTACGTACATATAACATGACATACAGACAGAGGTCTATAATGATATATACAATTATATGGACAAGAATAATAACTTATATACACTCTCTGTCTCCCTCTCTCCAGCGGCGCTTCAGGCCTTGAAGAGGAAAAAGCGTTACGAGCAGCAGCTGAACCAGATCGACGGCACGCTGTCGACCATCGAGTTCCAGCGGGAGGCGCTAGAGAACGCCAACACCAACACTGAGGTTCTGAAGAACATGGGCTACGCAGCCAAGGCCATGAAGGCAGCACACGAAAACATGTAAGAAATACGCCTTTTTTTTTCCATTATTATTTTAGTTTAGTTTACACAGATTCACAACAACTATCATTGTTTTTATTCCACCAACACAAAAACAAGCAACAAAAAAAAAAGAATACATCACACACAGTACATCACAATTCAATTCAGGGTTAACCGTCAATTAGCAATCCAACTTCCAGCAGAGATAAAAAAAAAAAAAAATGAGAAAAAAAAAAAGAAGAGAAAAAATACAAATAAATTATACAATTAAAAAAGAAAGTCTCTGAAATGAATAAGTTATGGGGGCAAAATGGTACAAAATTATACAATATATTCTAATAAAAAAACAGTTTTTAAAGGGGCAGTGTGTAACATTTTAAGTAATTTATTAGCTAAAATCAATATCCTCATTCATAAATATGTCCTCATTGGTGTAAAATCACCTCCGCCAATAATGTGAATTATCCTCCTGAGCGGAGAATTACAAATATTAATATTACATTTTCTACATTGAGCAGGCAAGTCTTATGGAGGAATCCATGTTTTTGGAATGTCATCAGGTGCATTGTTTAGAATGTAGAATTGTTCTTGTCCTTGAAGGCCACTGTAGCTTCTGTTATTATTCAAAAGGGGTGGGGTTACCCAGGGAGCGTTGCATTCTAGAACTTTGTAGAACTTTCTTGATGATGTCATATTACACACTGCACCTTTAAGTCCATATTAAAACAGAGGTGCTCAAGAACATGGGCTACGCTGCCAAGGCCATGAAGGCTGCGCACGAAAACATGTAAGAGATGCACTTTAAAAAATGTGATAGTAGGCTATACCTTTTCATCTGCGCTGACGTTATCTTGGGTTAGTTTAGTCTGTTTTTGTCTTTATTCGTCTTATTTTTTTTATTACACCAACAAATTCCAAGACATGCATCACAATTCAGGGCTAACCGTTTATCAGCAGTCCAACATCCAGCAGAGATACAAATCAAATTGGGAAAAAAAGTTATGTGACCCATTGTCTCAAAAATATGCAATACTTTTTGATACAACGCTTTATGCTCTGACTAAGTTTAAATTGAGACATGCTTGTAGTTATTAAGCATTTATTTTAAAGTTGTCTCCCTCTCTCTCTCCCACTCTCTCTCCCCCTCTCTCTCTCTCCCTCTCTCTCTCCCCCTCCCTCTCTCTCTCTCTCTCTCTCTCTCCCTCCCTCTCTCTCTCTCCCCCCCTCTCTCTCTCTCTCTCTCTCTCCCCCCCTCTCTCTCTCTCTCTCTCTCTCTCACAGGGACATAGACAAAGTGGACGACCTCATGGCAGAAATCAACGAACAACAGGAAGTGGCTCAAGAAATCTCAGACGTGATTTCCAGACCGATCGGATTCGGACAAGATTACGACGAGGTGAGAACTGAGACCACAATAGATAAATGATCACTTTTACCAAAGGCACACTATGTCTGTATTCCCTAATGCACTCTCCAGTTGTAGCTGCAATTGCAAAGGAATCAAATTGTGAACATTTTAAATAAGGATGAGAGAAATTCATTAAATCACTGATATGGATGTGTTTAATTATGTTTTAAACGCTGCAATGTTTCAAACTGTCAGAAACTCTGTATTGGGGGAAAAAACATCTGGGGCCTGTTTCAGGTAGCTGGTTTTACATACTCTGAGTTTAACCCTGCGCTCTGAGTTGGTAAACTCAGAGCGCAGGGTTGATGAGTAACTCTGGGTTTTCGGTTTCAGAACAGTGGATCAGCGTTGGGTTTATCAACTCTGAGCGTGTTCACTCTGGGTGGAGCGTGTGCATAAAAGCCATCGTCAATGGATCGCTGATAACATGATTCACCATGGAAACAGAAGAAACAAATGATTGATCCTCCCACTTCTCCACTTCTCAAAAAAGAAAAAAAGAAATCTCCGCTCCTCCCACTAGAGTTAGAAATATTAACGAATGAGTTTATGGTAGCCTATGGAGAAGAATTAACGGGATATTGTCTCATAACTCTGATCTAATCTCCTCGGCAATTCAGAAAAAAAACAGAGCAAACATTTTTTGTCAAGATAATCATTTGGCTTCCGTATGAGAAGCCATAGTCTATTTTAAAAAGTTACGCATATCAGCTGTAAAGTAATAAAGCTGGCACGGCACAGCATTGCTGACAGTGCCTAAAGCCTACTGTGCAGTAAACAGAACACACTGTCGCTTCTTTTAAATGGGGAGTGAAATACATTAACGTCAAGACACATTAGGTGACAGTTTCCATTGAAGAGCCTGATTGATTTATTACCAGATCCATTTTCCTCAAGTGATCACAGTTTAAATTATTATATAATTTTTATATTCATATTAGGCTATTTGACGAGGCTCGTCTGTGACTTTAAGATCGCACAAGTGAACTACAACGATCGCGTGCAGCCGCAGCGTTACATGAATCCACCTGACATAAATCTGTTCAGTGGCACAGACGTTAAAAAACATACAATACAAATAGGTTTATTAATCTGAATGTAGAGCATGTCACGATGTGTATGGTGGCCGCCTATATGAACGGACCGAGGGCTGAGAACAAGGCTACTGATCAGATAAATGATCGGTCAAACGTAAAATCATCAGGAAATGATAAAAACATCCCGATGGAGATTTCTATAGAGTGATTTTGCTTCAAACTGTACAGGGATGCGTGTGACAGTGACACTCTTTCTTCAGTCGGAGCTGCAGCGTAAAGTGAAAACAAACTCAGGGTAGGTCTAACCACCTCCCGAGCAGGTTAGACCCACGGCGTATGTTGCTGCAGTAACTGACTCTCGGTTGCGCTGAACCTGCTACCTGAAACGGAAAACCCAGAGTTTCCACCAACTCAGAGCGAACAAACTCTGGGTTGCCTCAAAACCAGCTTCCTGAAACAGGCCCCTGATATTGATACACAGCCTAGGCTCTGTAAACTGGTAGGGAACGAAAGGG
Organism: Hyperoplus lanceolatus; assembly: GCA_026929865.2. Lineage (NCBI taxonomy): Eukaryota > Metazoa > Chordata > Actinopteri > Uranoscopiformes > Ammodytidae > Hyperoplus > Hyperoplus lanceolatus. Next base: position 6,193,742 of record CM049396.1, read on the forward strand.
GCCCCCACCTAGCTACAAACATAGCCACAAAAACTGATTTTGACATAAAGCATTCTACAGAATCGCCGACTCCACCTTTTTAAAATGTGTCTGTCTGTCTGTCTGTCTGTCTGTCTGTCTGTCTGTCTGTCTGTCTGTCTGTCTGTCTGTCTGTCTGTCTGTCTGTCTCTGTGTACAGGATGAGCTTATGGCTGAGCTTGAGGAGTTGGAGCAGGAGGAGTTGGACGCAAACCTTCTGGAGATCCAGGGAACGGAAGACGTTCCTCTACCCAGCGTTCCCTCGACATCACTGCCTTCCAAACCAGCAGGTAGAATATGTAACGTTGTATTTTCAATAACAGTTCTACGTCACTCACACAACAACACTGCACGATATTGTACACTGTGCTGTATTTAGTGTACTGTTATGTAGAAGTGGAGATTTTTTGGTATGGAAAAAAAACGTTCAGATAATGGCCATTAAAGATAATTGTATAGGAAATGTATACAAACGCATTTAGACAAGATTAATAAAGTGAACACATAAATGTACATTTTGGACCATTCCTTTATCCTAGTAAAGAAGACATGATGTGGAAGCGAACTAGACAAAAATTCTCAAGAATAAACCCCCCAAAAAACTATGTATTTTTTTCTCCCCTTAATTTCCATTTTTTTTTCTTCTCTTTTTTTAGCCGCGAAGAAGCAGGAAGAGGACGAAGACGACATGGCGGATCTAGAGGCGTGGGCGGCTAACTAAAGCTAGCGTTCTGTGCTAGCTATTAGCCAGCGCCTTTTCTCTCCTGTCTTTGTCTGTACTACACCAGGCTCAATCCTACACAATCTGGACTTGAGACAGGGCCTGTGGACTGCTACTCTGTCTTAAAGCCTTATTCAACCCAATATCTAACCACCATACAATACCCCAACCCCTAAAATATGCACTTGTATACACTGACTTTTAAAGGTGCTCCGAGGAACTTTCAGTTTGTGTTCATTCTTGCACCCCCTGTGGACAAAAGCGGTAGTGTTTTTTACTACGCCAGCTGTTGTTCCTGGGCATTAAGAAAAACTATATAAATATAGCATTCTTTGCACTGATGGTTTAGTTTGCTGTTACGTGTAATTTATGACCATCAGAGGGAACATTTGTATGTTTCAGAAATATTTCAAAGTTCTCCGTAGCACCTTTAAAAAAAAAATAGAAATGAACCCAGGCTTCTTTTTTTTTTCTTTTCTGATTTATGTTAACGTTGAAAAACCTTTTTGCTCCAGGTACACACTCCAAAAGAAGACATCATTTATCAAAGGCACGGGAAAAAACTGTGCCCTAGAATAGCCTGTGGTAATGTATATATCAAATGATATCTTTGTGAGGAAAAATAGTGCATTTGAATTTGCACTTAAAGTCAGGAGGATGGTACTTGTGCATACTTCGAGTCGTGGGTGTGTGTGTGTGTGTGTGTGTGTGTGTGTGTGTGTGTGTGTGTGTGTGTGTGTGTGTGTGTGTGTGTGTGTGTGTGTGTGTGTGTGTGTGTGTGTGTGTGTGTGTGTGTGTGTGTGTGTGTGTGTGTGTGTGTGTGTGTGTGTGTGTGTGTGTGTGTGTGTGTGTGTGTGTGAGAGAGAGAACAGGACAAGGTTTTGTTTCTGGGAGGAATGTGAAGAATCAACAAATGTGTGTTCGTGAGAAAAAATGAAAAAAAAAAACACAGAAAGACCACATGACATGAATCAGCCATTTTTGTTTTTCTGCTTCCTGCGTTGTCATGACGGCAACTCATCATCTACACACACAGCGGCACTGCTACAATCTCAACAACAGTTAAATAAAGATACTTTATGAAAAATGTAGGACTTGCTCATTGAAATATCTCTGTCAAACTACAATACAATGACATGGGGTGTATATATGCATAGGCTGGTATGATATTCTAATGGTATGATACACCAAAAAATATATATACCACAGTTTACGGTTTCACTGTATTGTAATTACAGCCGTTAAATTTGTTATAGTCAAATGTCTGGGTACATTATTTTTAATTTTTTTTTGGTTGAACTCAATTTTATGTTTATCTTCAAACAACATAAAGAATTTGCAGGAATATTCTGAAAATTTAAACAATAAAAAGATCACAGTTTACGCTTTCACCGTATTATAATTACAGTTGTCAAATGTGTTAAACCTGCCAGTGTGTATAATTTTGGGTTTTATTTCCTAGCAGATTTTGTAGAAAGTAATTATAATATCCATAAGTACATTTAATTTAGTGCATAATAGCTGAAAAAAATGTTTTGAATTATTATTTTTTCCCTTAGAAAGGGTCTCATATATGTCCATACACAGCCATATTTCCATATTTCTGCATATTTTGGACCAAGGCCTAGTGCCGCCATCTTGAAAGTGTCATAGTTGGAATGTCATCAGGTGCATTGTTTAAAATTTAGAATAGTTCTTGTCCTTGAAGGCCACTGTAGCTTCTGTTATTATTCAAAAGGGTTGGGGTTACCCAGGGAGTGTTGCATTCTGGAACTTTGTAGAACTTTCTTGATGATGTCATATTACACACTGCACCTTTAATTTGAAATGTCTGGGTAAATTATAATTTTTTTTCTTCTGTTGAACACAATCTTTTTAGTTTTAAACAACATATAGATATAGAATATGCAGGATTATTCTGAACATTAATACACTTGTATGTTAACATCCTGTCGGGAGGAGGGGGGGGTAAGATAATAGCGGTTTTGGAACCTTGTTTTTTTCAAATATACCTTAAACGGTTATTGGCCCATGTCTAATGTGGAGTAAGCTTGTAATAGGAGGATACAGGGTTTGAGTGTCTGTCAGCTATATGTCCGACTAAAGTGTACATACAACTCCCTGGTTACTCATTTGATACGTTGGTTGAACAGTTCAATTCTTAAAATGTCATGTAAGTGGGAAAAAAAAAACTCAGTCAGAGCTACATGCAAAGACAAGCTCAAACCTGCAAAACTGTTGGGTATCTTACAGCAAGAAAGTCACCCATACATTCTTTAAACCCAACTGCATTCTGTGGACTCACTTATGAAAAGCTGCTCTTTCTCCCCCTCTAGAGGCATGTTTTATAATCTCTTGTTTTCAGAAGAGACATTGCCGGCTGTCGAGATGTTCTGCTGTGTGTTGTGTGAAAGACTGAGGGTTTAAGTTGAATGATTATCACAGTTTTATCCCAATAAAGGTCTGAATACCGATACCTGCCAATTCTATAAATCATTGACACCAATGGCCGTATAACTCCACTTTACTTTAGAATAGACTGGGAAAGGGGCTGACCAGTAACCATGAGGTCTCTGGTTCCTCCTACCAGTAACCATGAGGTCTCTGGTTCCTCCTCCCAGTAACCATGAGGTCTCTGGTTCCTCCTCCCAGTAACCATGAGGTCTCTGGTTCCTCCTCCCAGTAACCATGAGGTCTCTGGTTCCTCCTCCCAGTAACCATGAGGTCTCTGGTTCCTCCTCCCAGTAACCATGAGGTCTCTGGTTTCTCCTCCCAGTAACCATGAGGTCTCTGGTTTCTCCTCCCAGTATCCATGAGGTCTCTGGTTCCTCCTCCCAGTAACCATGAGGTCTCTGGTTTCTCCTCCCAGTAACCATGAGGTCTCTGGTTTCTCCTCCCAGTAACCATGAGGTCTATGGTTTGATCCCCGGCACCAGACAGGAGGGTGTTAGTTAGTAAAACTAGTGGTGGCTGCTATTACATACGGTGCCCACCATCTCTACCATTGTGTCCTTGAGCAGGGGCGCTGTACTATGGCTGACCCCCTCTGACGTGTGGTAACTTGAGAGGGGATATGCGGAAAGACAAATTTAAACGTGCCTTGTGTAAGTTGACTAATAAAGATAACTTACATGTGACAGAGTAAACAAACGTTCTTGGTTGGATTCTCACCACTGACCACAGATGTGAAGCTTTGATCTGAACATAAATTGTCACTAAACACAAAGACTTGACTTGAAAGGAACAAAACAAGTAGTTATTAAGAATCCAGGGGGCGCCCTTAGCTCAGTTGGTAGGGCGTCCCCCCCCCCATGGGCCTCAGCCAGCAGCGGTCCCGGGTTCGATTCCAGCCCGCGGTCGTTCTCTGCATGTCACTCCCCTCTCTGCCCCATTTCACCTCCGTCTCTACACTATCAATAAAGCATAAAAATGCCAAAAAAAGAAATATCTTACAAAAAAAGAAAAAAATAATCCTGTTTACAAGTAAAAAGCCACTCCCCACGAGTAAAATATTTAAAATTCAAATATTTAAAAACGTTTTGTAAAATCTGAAAAACATAATAGTAACCTGTTTAGGTGGAGTTGATTCTCAAACAGGGGCCAGACTTGAGAGCCCGTTTGTGTGAGACAGTCTGCTATATGGTCCTGATCTCGACCACTTAAAACCAGCTCCTAAATTAGCTGCAGGATAGTGTTTCCACCAGTTTAGCCCTTTAAACCTGAGTCCCTTTGCTGCTGTAGGCTCATGGTATAGTATGGTCACTGCATTCCCGGAATCGTATTTGAATTTCACAACAAAATTAGCTTCTCAGAAATTGTATAATATGTCAGCTAATCGTTTGTGAGTGTATTGGTGCGTGTGTGTGTGTGTGTGTATGTCTGTGTAAGTGTGTGGGTGTGTGTGTGTTTATGAGTGTGTGTGTGTGTGTGTGTGTGTGTGTGTGTGTGTGTACTATCTTCTGATAATAGCATGCGGCACTGAAATACAAAATATGTCTTTTTATATAATATCACTTGACAATAACAATATGTTGGTATCAGAAATAAGGTATTTTCCTCTGAAATTTTAATTGTATCGTAATTGTATTAAACCCAAATCAATTGATTTCCAATTAAAGGTGCAGTGTGTAATATGACATCATCAAGAAAGTGTTACGGTGTGGCAGACAGGCAGGCAGGAAAACAGGACCCAAATGCAAGACGTAAAACTAAAAGGTATTTATTGTCCAAAAACTTAACAAAAAAAGGCCAACAGGCGAACATCCAGGAAAACATAGAACAAGCACGGGAATCCAGGAGAACAGGAAAACATAGAACAAGCACGGGACAGACTCACCAACAGGAAACACAACAAACCATAATGTACAGACAAGGAACAAAGGAACACAAGGAGTATATATACAAGACATAACGAGACACAGGTGAAACACATCAGGGAAGGGAACAGCAATCAACAAGAGGGAAGCTAGACAGGGCATGGGGAGGAAACAAGACAGAGATACCAAAATAAAACAGGAAACCACAAAAACAAGACAGACCATGACAGAAAGTTCTACAAAGTTCTAGAATGCAACGCTCCCTGGGTAACCCCAACTCTTTTGAATAATAACATAAGCTACAGTGGCCTTCAAGGACAAGAACAATTCTACATTTTAAACAATGCACCTGATGACATTCCAACTATGACACTTTCAAGATGGCAGCACTAGGCCTTGGTCCAAAATATGCAGAAATATGGACATATATGAGACCCCTTTCTAAGGGAAAAAATAATAATTAAAAACATTTTTTTCAGCTATTATGCACTAAATTAAACGTATGGATATTATGATTACTTTCTGCTAGGAAATAAAACCCACAATTCTACACACTGCAGGTTTAAGTATGAAAATATCAGTAAAACATTTAGTTGTGAAATAACATGTGCCAGGACCTTTAACCAGTATGGCAGGAAATATTGGATGGTTGAGATTGGGCAACAGCTATTATTAGTAGATAGCACACACACACACACACACACACACACACACACAAACACGGCTGCATGGTCACACACACACACACACACACACACGATTAGCTAACATAGGCTATTCTATATCTTTGTAATGTTGCACTCCAAAAGGCCTGTTGCTTGTTGCTGCATTTTATGTATGAAAGATGCTATAACATTATTATAACACATATATTGTTCCTACACGTACATGTATTTCATAGATATGACGCTTGCAGAGTAAATAGCATTTTCTCCCATTTTTTAGAATTGAAATCAGTTTTATCGCCCAATTATGTGAACAGATTATATACTATCTGATGAACACACACGGAATTCGACACTTGTTTTTCTGAATTCTCTATGCACACAGAAATAGGAATGCAGCTGAAAATAAAGACAACAAGGCTGGTAACAAGGTAAACATTTATAAAACATTTGTGATTTTTGCGCATATTCAAATAGGTTAAACAATATGCATTTAATATAAAATGTATAGGCCTTAAAAGCAACAATGAACAACAGTGTACAGTGTGTATATACAAGTCAGACTGTTTTTGTTACTTCAGTATTTTATTTTCTTAGCCATTCAGCTATTGGTTCATAGCACAGTGTATAGTAGCTTAAAGAGTTTAGCTAACTTGTACTTCCTTTGATTTTGCACCATTAAGCCATTCTTAAAGACCTACTTCATCAGTGGGAATATGAAGGTGTATTGAACTCTGAGATCCTATATAGTATACATGTGCAAACATTTTTGAAATCGGTTCATCCTAGCCTGAGAAAAGGCAGAAAGAGTGTTTTATGGTCTCACTGTCTAAATGTACATTTTACTAGTGTGACATCATACATGGTAAAATGTTGGCTTAGGATTAACAGGACAGCTGAGCCAAGGGAAGACTGAGGAAAGACTGAGGGCAGAAAAACCTCATTCATTATATTATAATAGCGATTTTATAATGATAAAATGCCGGTACCGTATGGGTGAAGTATTCCTTTAATCTGTTCGGTGCATAGGGAACTAACATTTTTTAGACTACATGGCAGCGTGATTATATTCCCAGAGACTCACAAAAAAACAAATCCTCCTATTGTTGAACTGTATCTCGCTAAGGCAATAATACATGTGCTAACATGTGATAATAGTTGTGTGAGCCTTCAGGCTAGTAGGCCTACTAGGCTCACAACAAAACAAACTAAATTAATTATAACTTTATCAAAATTACAGCAAGTTTGGGGCGAGTGTGGCTCAGGTGGTAGAGCGGGTTGGCCAATGATCGAAGGGTTGGTGGTTCGATTCCCATCTTGGTTGTTGTGTCCTTGGGCAAGACACTTCACCCACCTTGCCTTGTGTGAATGTCATTATTAGCCTTGAATGGTAACATGCAGGTCTCCCTTGAAAAGAGTCTCTGGTCTCATTGGGATTTACCTGTATAAATAAAGGTTAAAAAATAGAAATGGAGGCTATAGTCAAAACCCTGCTTTGGTTGATGGTGTATTTGGGGACCCAAGGCCAAGCTGCATATTGTGTCTGTCTGTGTGACTGTTGGTAAATCAGCCTTGAATCCAGCTCCGTCTCCATGACATCATGTTATGGTGAAATATTCTCCAGTTTCAAGTAAACATTCACTTTTGTCTAACAAAAATCTAGTCACAAATCACAGGTGACAAACTTGCAGTGCAACATTCATGTTAGTACAAGAAAGAGTTATTATCATTAGGCCTATGTAATAAAATGTGTTGTAAATGCTTTTGTAACTTCTAAAACTTTATTATTGAACTAACCACATAGGCTACAGCTCTGGAAAAAAATAAGAGACCAGTCTTGATTTTTTTTCAATCTTCATCTCTACATTACTTATTGAAAATGCTTTTAATGACAAAAAATGTATTGAAATTTGATAAAAATGTTGTCAGTAGCTTGTATTATAAAACCAAAATGTTCATTCTACTCAAAACATATGCCTATAAAGAGTAGAACGAGAGACACTGAACATTTGGACTGGTCTCTTCATTTTTTCCAGAGCTGTAGAATTAGGAGAGTTTCTTTGTTAGTTTACTTGTCCAAGCAAAAAACCCAGACCAAACGTGTTCTAACCAAACTACACTCCCCAAACTGCAACTCGGGCTCTGATTGGCTGGTATCAACCACCATCCAATCGAATCAGTCCTTTAAGGGGCGGGAGCTGCCAACAGCCAATAAGAATCCAGAATCGATCTGCGTGTGTTTGAATGAGGTTGAGTATATATAAAGCGAACCGTCATGTGCCCGTCCCTCCCTCTTTCTCTCTCTGATCCATCGGCTAGGCTGTTGGTATTCTCAGGCTCACCGGAACAAAACACAAGATAACAACCATGTCCGAGAAACTCAACTACAAAGTTGGTATGTGTCAAAACATGCATTGTTTTAAAGCGTGTTTACAGAATACGTTTCATTGTGGGGAAGTGGCGGTTTGCTAGCTAGAATGTTATGAAGTTTACGGTAACGTTAAATGCACGTAGGCGTAACGTCAACGGTTTTCAAACGGCAGCCGTATGAAGTGTCAAAACATAAAAATGCAACAAAAAAAATCAATGTAAATTCATGTGAATTGTTTGAGACTGCCTTGTTAAAAGTGTTTGTGTTGTTTTAGCTGTATTGCTAACGTTAACTTGCTAGCATATTGAAAAGTGTCTGGCGTTGTTTTTATTTTTCTCCTATGTGCCTAGCCTGTGTGTAGTTCGTTGCAATAATTGTAGCTTTTTGCTCGTAATGTTCAACTTTTCGAAACTCTCACTTTGCTCAAACATGAGAATGAATCGGCATTGTAGCAGGTCTACTAGCCGCAAGCATGGTCTGTACAGTAAGAAGAAAACCACGTCCAAAGCTTATGGATATTGTAGTTCATTGGCGGAGAAATAAGCGTATCACTCATACGAGTTAATGTGTTTATAAACTACACTTCCCATGATGCCTTGCGTGCGCCTTGCCGCCAGGTTCTTGCATGAGTGACAGGAGCAGACTGAGACGGAACTGCACACTGTGTGCAATTTTGCATACCGTAGTAAATCTGGGATTACACTACACGTGGTGTACATGTAACCGCTTTCAGAGAAAAATTATTTTGATTTAATGTTGAGGTGAAGTGTTTTAATTGGAGTAAACGTATTTTTTTATTGTTTAATGTGCGTTTGTTTTCCCTTTAGAAATTGAGAAAAAAAAATCTGAGGGGGGAAAAAAACTTAAAAGAAAATGATATAAAGAAATATATAAATACAAGAGGACAGACGCATTTGACTCTATCATTGATAAATGAATTAAAATCCCATTCAAATGAGAAACTAATTTCCTTAAAAAAAATTGAAATGGTCAGTTACTATCCATTTAAAAAAAACACTTCACAATTGTAACATTGTGGTGTCCAGTGAACATTTGTCTGACTGGTGTGTAACTTGTGGAGCAGCTGCTGGTTATATAATATTATATTATAATAAAATTATAATATTGTGACTTGGAATATAATAAATGAATGGTAGAATGAGTACTTGCTAGGTTTTTTGAAAATATTAAGTAACATTGAGCCAGTTTATTGAGCTCTAAACTGTGCTGCCTGGTCAGTAACTTGTGGAGCGCAGCTGCTGGTTAGAGAAGCAGAGAAAGTTACACAACATTCTTGCAGCAGAGATAGCCCGGGGCAAAGTCCATACATTCCCAAATGACAGCGGGCATTAAAGTCAAGCCACTGAGGTGGATATTCATCATGACAATATCACTGATTCACTACGAGGGGTCAATCAGTGCCAATTTGTCTAAATGTTCTATTTCGCTTTGTTGATGTTAGTGGATGTGCAGCTCAAGTTTATAAGGACGCCTGACCTGATGGAATCTAGACACCAAAGAGTTTTAGGGCCACAGGAAAAGAAAAAAAAAAGAAAAGGGTTAGTTTTTTAATATTTTAACACATACTTTTTTTTTGTGATTGACAGTCATTAATGCTTTAGTTTGTTATTCCATCATAGCTGCAAAGGCCAGTTAATCAACAGAAAATTAATTGGCAGCTCTGGTAATTATTATTTGACTAAAAGTTTATTAAATTAGACCAGCTAAAGCCAATCTGCAGCTAGATCGCAAATACATTTTTTTTCATAGTATTTGAAAGAAAATTGCTGAGGGTATCTGTGTGACGCTTTAGCTTTAGTTTTGAACAAAGCACATCAGTTCTTTATGGGCTCTGTTTTATGACCTCAATGGAGCCTGATTTGAACTGTACAACTCAAAGTTCACCTTCAGTCATCTTGAGGACACTCGTACCTGCATCCATGAACCAAAATCCATTTGGTGGATGACAATAACACTTTAAATGCCAATACTGAATTATTTAATACATAGTTTCAGGTGGAATTTGAACTCCAACATCTGCACCCCTTAAAGGCCCTGGCAACCCAAATTCACTAAATCCTAAATTGTAACTATGTTATTTTGGGGGGTTAAATGAATGTAAATATGTATATTAAAGGTTTTAGGAATATCTGTCTCCCCCTCAAACATACTGTCATGTCAGTTGGTTGACCATTTGAAAAATCTTAATTCGAATATTTCACTCCTCGCATGACCGCGTCCCATCTAATGATAGTGGTGAAGTGACCAGGGTTTGGGTTCAATGAGTATCGTGACCTCAAGGTGGACTTGCTGCTCATTCAGCCCGCTGCCAGTTCCGGGCAGTGTGTGTGTGTGTGTTTGCTCAGGCCAAAGCCCCTGTGATAGGGGTGGCAGAGGGTGGGTTGTACTTTGGGCCTTACATCCTGAACCCTGATGTAGTTGCACCATCACATGAACGATTATGTAAAGAGATTATTTTTTAACCTTTATTTATACAGGTAAATCCCATTGAGACCGGAGACTCTTTTGCAAGGGAGACCTGTTCCCATTCCCACAATACCATTCACACACACACATTCATACTCCGATAGCAGGCTGACTATCGACATTCACACACACACATTCATACTCCAATAGCAGGCTGACTATCGACATTCACACACACACATTCATACACCGATAGCAGGCTGACTATCGACATTCACACGTAACTACGACTACGATTTGACTTTCAAAATAATTTCCTAAAGTGAAGCTTCAATTTAATCTTCCCTGTGTCAGTTAAGTGCTGGTAAAGGTGCAGTCAGTGAATCTGGAGAACGCTTGTTGTCAAATCACTTTCTGTCAAAATCAGTGAATATTTCCTCACGATCCGCTACCTGTCTGCACTGTGTGTTTGCAGAAAAATAAATCAGGTTTTATTACACTCCGTAAACTGGTATGTAAAAGAAAAGGGGGCCCACCAGAGCTAGCAACATGCCCGTTTACAGAGCCTAGGCTGTGTATTACAAAACAAATCACCACCAAATCATAGTATTGCATGTGTATTGATTGATTGATTGATTGATTGATAGATTGCCAGTTGGGGTGTTGCAGCCCAACTGCAGTGCTGCAGCTGTGTCATAAGGAGCAGAGAGAGACAGGTGGTAGTCTGCACTGAGACTCACACACACACACACACTGAGGACTCCGAGTGAAAACACACACACACACACACACACACACACACACACACACACACACACACACACACACACACACACACACACACACACACACACACACACACACACACAGTTCAGTGTAGCTGTGAGGTTGTAAATCACCAAGTGAAAGCTGTTGTAACTGATTGATCTGTTAACAACTGGCATCAACAACTGGATTTCCTTTTTGAATTAACAATCAAATGTATTTATATGGCACATTTCGAAACAGTTACAAAGTGCTTCACAAAGCAGTAAAGGGCAATGATACCAATAGATACTAATACCTAGCTGTCTGTAGAACACTGTAAAGCACAACTGGCACAATTTGGTGAAATTCTGTGATTTTGAGGGAAAAAAAATATTTCAAAAATATTGCGACTTGCAATATAATAAGTGAATGGTAGAATGAGTCTGCTTGCTAGGTTTTTGCTAAGGAACATTCCGAGACTATTTGCAATTTTTTTAAAACGTCAATTTCTCAATTTCAAACATTTATTAAGTAGCATAGAGCAAGTTTGCCTTAGACGGTAATTAACACTGGATTGCTTATCAGTATGTACAAGTAGTGGATCGTGAAGAGATATTCACTGATTTTGTCAACTAGTATTCTCCCTGCCTGTTCTGCTGCTAATACCCGTTTGCGTTGTTGCTTTTTGATGTGGCCACATTTCGACCACAGGCATAATACTGTACCTTGTTGTTTTATATGTAAATCTATTGTCAAACCTGATATACTGGCCTGATATTTCTTGCTAAAATGGCGTTAAAATGTTCCCCTTGGGCAATTTCTCATTGGCGAGTGTTACTGGTACAAAAAGGATCATAGCAAGAGTTTGTTAAACCATGGCCGTGATGTACATCCTTAATCGCAGCCTTTTAATATTAGCTCATCGCTATGGATTGGAAATTAGTTAAAAAATACTTAATTGGGCTTAATGGGGGGACGATTTGGTGAAATGATGCGATTTGTGATTACAATCGACAATATTGCGTTTTGTAATTGCGATGTAATAAATGTGTACTAAACAATTTTAAACAAAAATATTAAGTAGCTTTGTAAATAAATAAATAAAAATAAAAGCGTGTATGTTTTCAAAATAACTATACGGAGGCTTGGTGAGAATACATTCATAGTCTTTTATCGTAATTTTTATCAATAATTTTATCCTGTTTTATTTCTGTTTTCTCTTGTTCGGTATATGTTATCCTTGTAATTGTTTATTGTTCATAACGTTCCTATTTTTGAGCATTGTTTTAATCTCTGCCTCTCCTTCCTCTCCCTCTCCCTAGCTGACATCAGCCTGGCCGAATGGGGACGGAAGGCCATTGACATTGCAGAGAACGAGATGCCGGGTCTGATGAAGATGAGGGAGCTGTACGGCCAGTCCAAACCCCTGAAAGGAGCTCGCATCGCCGGCTGCCTCCACATGACTCTGCAGACCGCCGTGCTCATCGAGACCCTCACCGCCCTCGGAGCTGAGGTGAAGCTTAGAAGATGCACATTAACATTTAGGCAACGACAGAATACACCCATGACATCTGATATATATTTTTAATTGTCCAGAAGAAAATTTGACCCTGGGCGAAATGTTTATTGAACTCATGTATTGCAGCAAACTGTGTGTGTGTGTGTGTGTGTGTGTGTGTGTGTGTGTGTGTGTGTGTGTGTGTGTGTGTGTGTGTGTGTGTGTGTGTGTGTGTGTGTGTGTGTGTGTGTGTGTGTGTGTGTGTGTGTGTGTGTGTGTGTGTGTGTGTGTGGTGTTTTCTCCCACCCTCTGTCCCCTCAAGGCCAGGCGGTGGGCTGTTATGTCGCCGTTATCTGTCCGAGCAGAACTGGTTCCATCCTGAAAAACCAGCAGAGAATAAATAGCCTCGCTCTCGCTCTCTCTCAGGGCAGACTGTAGCCCATTACTTATCTCCTACTGCCCCTGTCCATACTTACAAAGTTGTTTCTGGTTTTCTTTCCATTTTAAGAGGTATATTAGTTATACTTTACAATAAGGCTACATTAATAAACTATTAGTTAATGCTATTTATGGTTAGTTAAGGCATAGTTAACATATTAAGCATGTAAGTGTTAATGCTAGGTTAATAACAGTTAGTAAATGCTTGGTAAATGCTAATTAAGCATTAACTAACAGTAAATTAATGGACCCTTATTGTACAGTGTTTCTGGTTTATTTCAAATTCTAAATGTTGCTAAAAAGTCTAAATGTTGCTTGGCTTGAAATTAAGTTTAAAGTTGTGGTCAGTGATTCTGTATTCAGCATTGCTTGTATAATGTGGTTACTGCAGAAATCTGTAAGTGACCAATCGATCCAAGTTCCTGTAAATACACTGCACCTCACCTAAAGACATCTAATCGGGCCGAGTGGTTAAATGAGCCTAATGATGGGACAGTAAAATGCTCAATGAGTCTCAACTCTGTAGATTATAATTTCTTTCTTTCTTTCTTTCTTTCTTTCTTTCTTTCTTTCTTTCTTTCTTTCTTTCTTTCTTTGCTTTAGGTCCAGTGGTCCAGCTGTAACATCTTCTCCACTCAGGATCACTCTGCTTCTGCCATCGCCAAGACCGGAGTCCCAGGTAACACACACACATGCCCCTCCGACTCTTTGTGGAAACCATGTGACTGATTAAAAGGTTAAGCCCCTATCTCACTGGGCTGCGACTGTTTGCGACAAGTTGGAGACTGCATTCGCAAACGAGTCTCTAAACTGTCTCCAAGCGTTCGCAGAGGTCTCAATTTCCTCGCATGAGTCGCAGAGCCGCGCAGTCCTGTCGCATGAATTTTGAACATGTTCAAAAAAAAGTGTGACAAATCTGTCTCAAAACAGTCTCAGAGTGGTCGCAGGTGTCTCCAACGCGTCTCCAAGAGTCAGAAAGTGCGAGCAACTTTGCGAGGGGTTGGCGACTTATGAAACTAAATTGCGACCGATTTGAGACAAAAATGAGACGGTCGTGCGACGCTCGCCAGACTTTCGCGAGACATAAATGCGACCTCCTGGCAAGTGTTGGGCAGGACACTCACAAACTTGTCGTGAGGAACCAACTCAACTGCAAGTGAAAATTGTCGCTAATTTTTCATATTTTGTCGCAATTTTGTGTCTCCAACTTGTCGCACACTGTCGCAGCCCAGTGAGACAGGGGCTTTAGGCTTGTGCATGTCGACAGGCTGTCCCTTAGGCATGGGCTGGATTCAGCTTTCAAGATATTCAGCCGTTTTGGGGAAAAGTCATAGTTTCAAAACCGGAAATGACGGCACCCAATTAATTTCCAACTATCAAAAGTTCTAAACTGTGCATGAGATAACAACCGAAACACAGAACACGTGTGACGGGTTTTCCTACTCGGTGCTGGGTGGAGACTGAAATGAAAAGGTTGTGAAAACAATCATGTTTACACACTGTGTTTGTTCACACATACTTAGTCGGTGTAGTGTGCATGTAGTCTAAAAAAGTACGTCATTTTTTCCATTCTGTGCGAAAGAACACACTGAGCTTTATGGGCCCCATAACCACCATGCACCATGCAGGGGACGCCCTTAGCTCAGTTGGTAGGGCGTCACCCCATGGGCCTCGGCCAGCAGCGGACCCGGGTTCGATTCCAGCCCGCGGTCGTTCTCTGCATGTCACTCCCCTCTCTGCCCCATTTCAACTCTCTCTACACTATCAATAAAGCATAAAAATGCCAAAAAAAATAAAATTGCACCATGCGCCACCGAGCAGCTTTCCATATGAACAGAATGTGACGCCTGTTTTCAATCTGGTGTCCTTTAATCAGATGTTACTCACTAGATATTGTCTGTGAGTGATTGACCAATGTATTGCCCGTTGAGGAGTTACATCTCAACTGTAGTGCTGCAGCTGTGTCATAAGGAGCAGAGAGAGACAGGTGGTAGTCTGCACTGAGACTCTCACACACACTCTGAGAACTCTGAGTGAAACCACACACACACACACACACACACACACACACACACACACACACACACACACACACCTCTTCACTGTAGCTGTAAGGTTGTAAATGACTAGCAGTTTACATTTACTGCCAGTGTGTGGGGATATTCTCACTCCAAATGAAAGCTTAAAGTTATAGTACGCGGATTCTGTCAACCCCTATGAGGAATTTCTTTGAATTACAACAACACTGTCGGCGCATTCTACATGACGTAAGCCTTCGGTGATTGGACATGGACTTTATTCTTTTTGTTATGCGTAATTTTTTTGCCACTTTTCTTTGTGTTGCCAATGCCGACACCAGTTTGTAAACGCTGCCATGCTGAGAAATACAGAGAGAGTTTTGTAGGAGCTGATAATAGGCTTAATCAACTTTGTGTCAACTCATTCGGCAATGGCTTGAATGTAACCCAACATTAATTTATATGAAAAAAGTTACGCACTATAGCTTTAAAGCCATGTATGTCCTCGTTTTCCTTTAGTCTATGCGTGGAAGGGAGAGACCGACGAGGAATACATCTGGTGCATTGAGCAGACGATCTACTTCAAGGACGGCCAGCCCCTCAACATGATCCTGGACGACGGTGGTGACCTCACAAACCTGGTGCACACCAAGTACCCCAAACTGCTCGCAGGTCAGTTTACACACTCACGCACACACACACACACACACACACATGCATGCACTGACTGACTGACTGACTCACTCACTCACTTATGCATGCACTGACTCTCACACTCACTCACTCACTTATGCATGCACTGACTCTCACACTCACTCACTCACTCAAACACTCACTCACTCACTCTATACTTGTGAGCACACTCATTGACATAATGCATTCCCTAGCCATTAACCCTAACCATGAAAACTAAATAACTTACACTAACCCTAACTTAAAGCCTATTCATACCTGAACCTTAAAACTTAGTGTTAACCCTCAAACATCCCTTTAAAGGCCCGTCCCAAAGTGAGAACCGGACAAAATGTCCTCACATTCCCAAAATATCCTCACTTCTTACGACTAAAACTCAAATTTGTTCTGCAAAAAATAGTTACACAAGTGTAAACACACACACACACACACACACACACACTCTGTTTTATTAAAGGAAGCTGCTGTTTTCGTCCCTTGAAGTAGGATTTAGGAAATGGTTTAAGATCTTTGATACCAATAAAAGTTGATCCTGAGGTTTTTAAAGGGCTTTATAGAAGCCTGGCCGTGAGCAGTTAGCTGCTCCTAAATCTAGACATATGGAATTATTATTATTAGTTTACGTTTTGCTATTTTATATCTGGTGCATCCCCTTTTTCCTGCACAATTCAATAGTCCCTGCGTTCCAATCCCCATACTTCCATACTATTCAGTATGCCAGAAAAAGATTTAGGATGTCCCAATACATGCACGTCAATTGTAGTATGCTGAAAATACATAAATGCCCCACTAACTCCAATAGCATTTTGCAGTATTCCTCTTTATTCTTGACATTTCTCGACATAATGAAAATAAAATCTTCCTTCCTTATCTGTTTTTTTTTTTTTCTCTCCTGTGGCTCTAAAACTCTTCTGTACTTCAGTATGTAGTGTAGTAAAAAGAAGTATGTGATTTGTAACGCAAATTTACAGTTAATATTTACATACACATTCCAGGACTGCACTATTACTGGAAGGACACACTTTAGTTGAACGCATTTCTGATGTTCAAAAAAAATGTTTCTTCATTCTAAATTCAAAACACTTTTGTGTCTCATCACACCTTTTTTTATACTACTCTCTGAAACATGCATAAGTGTCAATGAGTGTCCAAGTATTTTATAACCTCTTCAACTCACTTTCCTTATGTACAGTGTTATAGTCAGTCAAGTAAATCATTTTTTTTGTTGAAAAAGTAGCTAATATTAGAATGCTATAATAATCGCGTGTCATTGTGTCCCAGGTATCCGTGGTGTCTCCGAGGAGACGACCACAGGCGTCCACAACCTTTACAAGATGCTGAAGAAGGGAGAACTCAAGATCACCGCCATCAACGTCAACGACTCTGTCACCAAGGTAACAGGATAATACTGTGTGTGCGTTTGTTTTTTGTCTTTTTCCCAGGATTTTATTCAATCTGCTAGAATACAAGGAACCACAAAGTGATACAAGACATACTCATTAAACATATGTGATGAACTAACATATGAAGAAGAAAATATATAATCAAAATGTTTAAATGTTATAATCAAAACTCAATTGGGCTCATGCAGCACACTCTTGACTTTTAATTGATAATGTTAAATATATTTTTCAACAAATATAGAATAAATAAATAAATAATTCTATGACGAACTTAATGTCAAAATCTCCCCTGAAAATAAAAACAAGACCGGCCTATATATTAAAGCTTCTGGGTTCTTAAAGTCGTACATGGTTTTTAAAATGTACTCTTATGAACCTGTGTTAACCCTTCTGTACACTGTCTCTCTCTCTCTCTCTCTCCTTCCAGAGTAAGTTTGACAACCTGTACGGCTGCAGGGAGAGTCTTATCGACGGTATCAAGCGCGCCACAGATGTCATGATCGCGGGTAAGGTTGCCGTGGTAGCCGGGTACGGAGACGTGGGCAAAGGATGTGTCCAGGCTCTGAGAGGGTTCGGAGCGCGCGTCATCGTCACGGAGATCGACCCCATCAACGCTCTGCAGGCAGCTATGGAGGGTACGCAACCATGGGGGACAGTACTGTATAATTAAGGGGCTCCGAGGAACTTTCAAAATATTTCTGAAACGGTCTAATTTTTCCTCTGATGATCATAAATGACATGTAACAGCCAACGAGACCAAGTTAATCGGCCTTATGATAACAGTCTCTGTGTCTATCAAGGCAATTAAAGGACAACATAAGGGTTAAAAAGGAGGATGGAGTTTTGTCATCAAAACGGCACCTATTTGATAATTCAATGAAAGAGTCCACAATCTAAAGCCCCCTTCTCTTTGTGTTTTTGTTCAGGTTATGAGGTGACCACCATGGACGAGGCTTGCAAAGAGGGAAACATCTTCGTCACCACCACCGGCTGTGAAGACATCATCATGGGACAGTACGTCTTTAAACAACTACAATACTCCTACTAGAAAATGAGTTGGTAGTTTTACAGTAGATTTCTGTTCACTCAAATCTCAGCCATTTAATTTTTCTACTTGAACTGAACTGAAAATGTATTATTGGAGATAGCCTGAATTGTCTATTGTACATTCACTTATACAACATAATTGTGTGCCACAAGTGAATGTACATTTGGACATAATCACAAGTAAAGTTTAAAATGAAAAGCGCAGACATTATAAGAAGGAAAAAATACACTTGGAAACCCATGGTATTTCTTATTTTTTTGCCACTAGTTCTTCAGCAGAAGTTGACACTTTATGTTAATAATATATATATTTTTTTTCAGTCACTTTGAGAGCATGAAGGATGACGCCATCGTGTGTAACATCGGACACTTTGACTGTGAGATCGACATGGCATGGCTCATCAAGAACGCTGTCAAGAAGATCAACGTCAAGCCCCAGGTAGGATGGCTGAGAGGCCTTTATTTAAAACATACAGGAGGAATTTATACATGGAGACAGAGCGGAGAATTATCCAAATTGTCAAGCTGGTCAAATATATGGCCATTTTTATTAAGTTATATTGTGCTTTGTTGGTATAGGTCATGTCTGTGGGAATGGTAATACATTTTTAAAATTGTAGTTTTGTAAAAAGTAAGACAAAAAAAACAATGATCTGAATGGTGAAAATTTTTAAAAACAAATAAAAACACACGCATCTCTCGAAACTGTTATAATAAAAAGTTAAAACATGACATTTTTTCAGTTTCAACTAAAGATGTTGATTTCAGTGTGTCCCCTAAACAGCAGTCCTCCTCTCCCTCTCGATGGCCCTCTTGAGGATGAAAGCACCTGTATAAACCAAGGTTAAATGAATAAATATCTAAACCTCTGTCCCCCTCTCCCTTGTTCAGGTGGATCGCTTCCTGCTGAAGAACGGGCGTCATGTGATCGTTCTGGCCGAGGGCCGACTGGTCAACCTGGGCTGTGCCATGGGACACCCCTCCTTCGTCATGAGCAACTCCTTCACCAACCAGGTACATATACGTGTGTGTGTGTGTGTGTGTGTGAGCGAGAGAAAGGGATATATATTCAATATACTCCTATATATGTACTGAGTGATATGGGCTGCTATCCATCCATCCATCCATCTTCTACCGCTTGTCCCGTTAGGGGTCGCGGGGGGGCTGGAGCCAATCCCAGCTGCATTGGGCGAGGGCAGGGTACACCCTGGACAGTTCGCCAGTCCATCGCAGGGCCACATATAGGGACAGACAACCATTCACACTCACATTCACACCTATGGTCAATTTATAGAATCCAATCAACCTATCCCCATTGCATGTTTTTGGAGGTGGGAGGAAGCCGGAGTACCCGGAGAGAACCCACGCGTACACGGGGAGAACATGCAAACTCCACACAGAAAGGCCCGGGCAACCCGGGATTTGAACCCAGAACCTTCTTGCTGTGAGGCGACTGTGCTAACCACTGCACCACCGTGCCGCCTATGGGCTGCTATATTATATTATATTTAGTATTACTAGCTAGGTACTGTTTTGCTGGAGGGATAGATAGCTGCTATATAGGTAGTTAAAGCTATAGCGCGTAACTTCTGTCGCTCCCATGATATTTCTGAGTAATTACAACAAGTTCAATATACTCTATATTATTATATTTAGTATTACTAGGTACTGTGTGTGGGAGACACATAAAGGGAAAGATGCATGTAGTAATAACTGGAATTTCTCTTGAGTCAAGCTGTAGCAGCAAGATAAATGTACGTCTCTTGACTTATTTCTTCAGCTATTAGGTTGTTAATCTCGGATGGTAGTCATTTTAAATGACATTTTGACAGTACCTTTACATGAGAATACATCTTACAATGTCTCTTTATTATCCATCATCGTTATTTATTATTTTATTGCCATTTATTTTACCTTATCTTTACCTTGCTGTCCTTCACCGACCCTTATGTCTATTTATTGTGATTGTGGATGTGGTAAACTGCAAATGAATTGTCCACCTTGGGGTCAGAAAAGTTGTCTTATCTAGTATAACACCATAGCTACATCCAGGCTGCTTTTATTAATGTACATATTGACATGATAACACTATAGCTGCATCCATTCTGCTTTACTAATGTACATATTGACATGATAACACTATAGCTGCATCCGTTCTGCTTTTACTAACGTCCTCTGTTCTCTCCTGCAGGTTCTGGCTCAGATCGAGTTGTGGACGAACACGGCCAAATATCCCCTGGGAGTTTACTTCCTGCCCAAGAAGGTCAGTAACATCACTATGACTTTACACTGTGTTTTTTATTATTATTGTATTATTCACTAAACTGGTTTTCAAACACTTTAAAAAAGACCAACACTTATACTTTCTAGATCTGAAATTGAAAAAACGCATTCTAGTTCTTGATGTAGGTTAAAAATGGCTATATAGTCACCTGAAGGCCAAACATGCTGATGTTATAAGCTATAGCCACCTGACGCCACCTTTTTTAAATGCATACAGTGAGTAGTTAAGGCAACAGTTGCAGCAGAGTTAGCAGGGGTCATACAGCGGGCAGGGATTTTGAACTCAGCAGAGACCAAATACAGTGACTGAGCCTCTGTTGAGTGCAATGAATTAAAGGTTCAGGGGCTTAACAGTGAAAGAACCAGGAGATAATGTGAACATTTGGGCAGCAGGGTTATGTCTACAAAGGCCATTTTTCTTCACTTCACTTCACTTCACTTTCTTCTTTTGTTCACTAAAATACTTCATGAAGGCTACTCGGTCAATTAAACTTTTTTTTAAAATAAATATTATTTTTAAGTGTTTTGGCTCAAATATGATTAAATAAGACTTTGGGCTTGTGAAAAAATTGATTTACAAAACAAAAAAAAGTACTGAGTTATAAAAAGTTTGTCGGACAAAAAAAATAATAATTATAATTTGCAGAATTAAAAAAATATACATATAAAAAACTGAACCAATCTTGATCCATATTCCACCATTCTATCTCTCCTTACCTCCACAGTTGGATGAGGAGGTGGCAGCCGCCCATTTGGACAAACTGGGAGTGAAGTTGACCAAGCTGTCAGACGCACAGGCCAAATACCTCGGCCTGCCTTCAGAGGGACCCTTCAAACCTGACCACTACCGCTACTAAACCCCCCACCCCTCCCTACCCCCTCCCTCTGTCTACCAATGCTGTGGCTAAGGCTGGTGGTGGTGATTTGGTGAAGCAGTATTTGGTGGGTGGGTGGGTGGGTGCACAGAGAGAGATTTTTTGGCCAGGTCCCACCATACTCACAATGGGCGTCCATTTTTTGGGATTTTGGACTTTGAAATGTCAAACTTTTCAGGGATACAGACAGAGACAGTTTTGTGTTGAATACCATACCAAGTGTCAGGTTTATTTCACATGTTAAAGGTGATTTTAAAATGGCGGAAGTTTGGTACCAAAAACCGCGTGTTTTGCTTTTTACTAAGGTCTAGCATGAACAATGTCTTTCAAAAAGCTAGTGTTGAATCGCTATTTTTTTTGGGGGGGGGGGGGGTTAAGGCTAACTCGCTTGGTCCCGAAAAACTGCCTTAACCCAAAGCTTGTCAGTAGCCTTATTTGGGCATTTGTGGACTTAGAAATCTAGCTTGTCCACACACACACAAATGCGACATCCAACCCTGTGTTATAACTGAAAATCCTTTGACAAACACACAATTGAAATCTTGAGTCCTCGGCCTTTTCTCTCCTCTCTCATACTCGGCAACTGAAATCCAATCAAGTGCTACTGTGTCATTCCCTGCATTGTATGGTTTCAAACAACTAAACCATACAATGCTTTTTCAATGGGAGCTACTCCCTCCATCGAATACTGTTTACTACAATAGTCCTGCCAATAAAGCTTTTGTTATTTTGAATTAGAAATCAAGGCAAACTGTTAAGTGTACAAGCAGGCTAGCACTTAATAAAAAACGACCCAAACTGTAAAAAAAAATAACTGGACATCATGGAGTGCTGGCTGTTACTAGGTGCGTTATATCAATCGACCTGGTTTAAGAAACACACACACACACACACACACACACACACACACACACACACACACACACAGTTGCCAAGGGAACCACCAAAGCACCATATCATGTCTGATTTAACAAAAAGTCTTATTTTTAATTTTCTTTTCTCCGTTGTGTCGCGTTCTTTTCTTGTTGTGATTTTTAATTTCATTTGACTTGAAGGGCCAAACACGTGTGCACCCACCCACCCACCACCTCATGATTACTTTTTTTTATAATAAATAAATAAACTCCTATTGTAGCCGATTCGGGGCGAAA
This sequence comes from Hyperoplus lanceolatus, assembly GCA_026929865.2. NCBI lineage: Eukaryota > Metazoa > Chordata > Actinopteri > Uranoscopiformes > Ammodytidae > Hyperoplus > Hyperoplus lanceolatus. The sequence goes on from CM049396.1 coordinate 6,216,413, forward strand.
AGCTAGAAAGTGGTTCAACGGTTTAAAGTTTCAGAGCTCAGCTGCTTGTAAACGATGGAATGATGATGTCGAAAAAAAACTATCGAATGTGAAAAATAAAAACATCTTGACTCTGGTTTGTTTCTCCTCGTATATGGTTTTATGGCACCACCGCCAATGCACTTAAAGGTGCAGTGTGTAATATGACATCATCGATTCTACATTTTAAACAATGCACCTGATGACATTCCAACTATGACACTTTCAAGATGGCGGCACTAGGCCTTGGTCCAAAATATGCAGAAATATGGACATATATGAGACCCTTTCTAAGGGGAAAAAAAACAATTCAAAACATTTTTTTCAGCTATTATGCACTAAATTAAATGTACTTATGGATATTATAATTACTTTCTACAAAATCTGCTAGGAAATAAAACCCAAAATTCTATACACTGCAGGTTTAATTGTTTTCTAATAACTAGGCGAACATTTTTGTAGTGTTCATTCCTAAAATATAATAAAATTGCACGAGTTAGACGTTAACATTCAGAGATTTTGTGAGTGAATAGACAGGAACTGGTGTATTTGTGAAATAAAGTAAAAATGTATTGATAGTAACTGGGTTGTTAAAGAAACCGATAAATGAAAAGAACCAGCACTGGTGGCACAAAAATGTTGGGGATCTCTTCTCTGAAAGGAATATTTTGGAAAGGAAGCTTCTGTTTAGCCCCTCAATCCAATCCAACTCCCCCCGGCCCCCACACACACACTGCAACAGACTGTCTCTCTCACACGCACGCACAAACGCATGCACACACACACACACACACAACAGACACTCTCTCTCTCTAACACACACACCATCTGAACACTGATAAAATCTCCTGCACACGTCCTCCGGGCACCAATCACTCGCTTTTATTTTATTATAAAAACCGAGTTAGCTGAGCAAACTCAAAGCAGATGTTACAGCAGCTGATGTGGTTCAGATGTGAGGACTTAAAATCGAATTCAAAACCTTTCTGAGAGTTTTCTGATTGGATCAAAACTCTTAGAACCTGGATTTAGATAAAATAGACCCTGAAGCGCTCTTGGGGTGTAGTGGATAGAGCATGTACCATATTGGCTCCGGCCTTCGTTGCGGTGGTCGCAGGTTCAAATCCGATCCGTGGACCTTTACTGCAGGTCATCCTCTCTCTCTCTCTCTCTCTCTCTCTCTCTCTCTCTCTCTCTCTCTCTCTCTGTCTGTCTGTCTCCCCATTTCAACTCTGTACTAACTAATAAAGCTTGAAAATGCCAAAAAAAAATCATCTTAAAAAAATAGACCCTATCAGGCAATCAGAGGAGGGATCTGAGCCCATACTATCCAACATAACTGCTGATTGACCTGACCTTATAGCTTTATGTTTATCTAGAATATGAATGAATTTGTAGAGAAAAATGGTTCAGTTGTATGTCCTCCATTAAACCTAGGAATTAGCATTTTGTGGAGGAAAGATCGTAATGTATGAATAAATACTCTAGTAATTTGCCCACTTGATAAATGAAAGGTGGAGTCAGCATTTATGGAGAATGCTTGTTGTCAATATCAGTGAATATCTCCTCACAATCTGCTACCTGTCTGTCATACACATCACACACACTAATCTCTGTAAACTGTTATCTAAACAAATTATATGTAGCCAGCAGGGGCCCACCGTAGCTAGCAACATGCCTGATTTCAGAGCCTAGGCTATATGTTAAAACTGGATTTATTCCAGCCCATACAGGTAGCATATTGTGAGGAGATATTCACTGATTTTGACAAAAACTGATTTTTTTTTCCACAAGCGTTCTCCAGAATCCACCTTTATTTAGATCTCCTACAGGTTAGCACTCTGTTTTACAGATGGAACTCATGCTCACAAATCAGTAAATGTAAAAGGATAGAATCTACATAAAGAGATGAGATGGAAATTCGGCAATAGCCTCTGAAATGCAAAATGATAAATGTAGCAGCAACAAAAATAAACAAATGCTCTTACAGTATACTCACTCAACAGTGTCTGAATCTAGATTTCCCAATGTGCAGTCACCAGCTTTGTGTCACTACACTCCTGTCTCCACTAGGTGACAGTGTGTGATCTCTCATCCTAAATACAGACGTTGCATAGACAGAGGCTGCGTTCCAATCCCCCCATATCCCCTTGAGCATGGTATAGGAAAAGATTTAAGAACAAAAACAACAAAAGTGTTTCCAGCATTTCTCTGGATCATCTGTTCTCATTTTGACCATTTTTTTTCTGTACATTTTCTGTATATATATATATATATGGTTTTTTGAATAAAATATATAAAAATATATATATGTATATGTATATATATATATATATGTGTGTGTGTGAGGTGGCTTTGTCTGGCAAAGGGTAAACAGTGTCACACACACACACACACACACACACACACACACACACACACACACACACACACACACACACAGGAGGAGGTCAAACTCTTTCAGAATGAGTTTACTTTTATTTAGTGTGACACTATTACAAATACTTTGACATTTGTATAGAATGAGTATTTGCTGCCAGCAGGTACATGAAGGGTTTTATTCAAGACTATACTTTTCCATAGATTTCTGCACAAGGCGATCCACCATTGTCAATCGTAGTTTCTTGGGCAACCAAAAATAAACAGTGCCCAGCCAGATTTCAAGTGCCTTCCGCACCTGCAGAGAGAAATGTGCAGCTTGTGGTTACTGAGCAGGGATGTGATGAGCACAGTTTAATTGACATTCAAACTACATTCAAATGATGTTCAATTCTAAGACCGATATCACTCACATGTTAGGACATGTACAGTATGTAGCCCTATGATTCTCCTTCCTAGTAACCTTCTCATACTGTACTTTTCAGGTTTCTCTCTTTAACCCATTGATGACTATGGCAATCTAGGATGCATGTCCTTAATGCCTGAGGGTTTTCTGAAAAAACATATGAATTGCAAAGTCTACCAAAACCTTAATATCTAAGCCTGTGTAGCACATAGAAACATGAAATAAAATACATTTAAAAGTTAGGGTTCACAGGTTTTATTTAAACATGCTCCCTTAGCGCTTACAAACCAACACATTTTTCTAAAAATCGTCAAAATCAGATGGGGAAGAAAAAAAATTAATAAATAATATAAAATATTTAAAAATAATGTGCTAAACGAGGTTATAATCCTGCTTCCTTTAAGCATGGATAGTAGTGACTGAGTGTGCAGTGGAGGGATAAAGATAGACAGATATAGGAAGGAGAAGATTGCTTTATTTTATTATTTTGTTCAGTTATCACTGGCACCATAAATCCGACTTCCCTGTACAACTGGAACGCAGACTGACTCCCGCTGTCGGGAGCCGATCAGCTGGTCCAAACGGCTGTATACCACGGAGATGAAAACGAAACTGAAACTTAACTATCGCCTGGCTGGGCTGAATTTGAGTTGGAGCAGCAAAATATAGCCTAAATTCATAAATATTGTTAATAAATAGATGCAATGTGTTGTGTGATTTTCGTCAGTAGCCTATAGTAGACCTTGATTCTGAGCTCCGAACGCCACTAACTGTTCTGTAATACACTATCGACAACACAGCTGTCGTATTTTTATTATTATTATTTATTTATTAATTTTTTGATTGGCGTGATTTTCGGCAAACCACACATTTTTTGGGTGGTCACGTGGTCTTAAAAAATCAACAAAACCCACCTCACGTGTATTTGAACCAATGACGGTGCATTCTGCATGCCATGAAAATTAGATAAAGTAACAATGCTGCGTGACGCAGCATCAGGCAGGAGATACAATGTGGCATCGCGCAGCAGCCGTCATCAATGGGTTAATTGATGACGTTATTACCAGTTGCCACACAAAGCTCACTTCTCAGCACTCTTTGGGGTTTTGTCACTTTGTGCAAACAAATCTAAACGTATCACACAGACTCCACTGGCAAAGTAAAAGACTGACAGGGATATATATGTATCAGTGTACCAACCTGTCCGGACTCCGGTATTCCATTACGCAGCCATTTTACAAAGTGCTCACAGTTGTTCCCGAAGATGTTGTAATTCTGTTTCTTGCCGACGAGCGATAAGGCATCCTCCACGATGCGGTCAGCCTGCCGGGGATTGTGCTGTCCATCCAGACTGTTGTTGACTTGCCAGGTGGAATTTTGCACCACATCACTCAGCTTCTCTTTCTTCACTATGGCCTTTTTATTTGGGGCAGACCCAAAACTGTAGCTGCTTGAATGCTTTGGATCAGCTATGAATAAAAAGGAAGAACAAAAAGAGGACGAGAAACAGGCGTAATTACCACACGTTTTCTTGAGTTGCGTTTGTTGAGGGGTTTGGAGGAGGGAGGACTCACAGTTTGATGTCAGGTGAACAACTTCGCCATTGCCGACAGATACGCCCCAGTGCTGATAGTGGCCCCGGTTGAACTCAATCAAGTCCCCTCTCTGAGGTTCCCTCTCATGCTTCGACCAGAATAGAAGGAAATATTGGACATTGCAAAAACAAAACATATCAATCAACATTTAATCCAGAACCGGAATCTCTGCAACATCTGGGTTAAACAAAGATTAAATGACATTAATATGGCACTCACTCATGGCTATCCTTACTGTGCCTTACTGTCATTTCTAGTTTGTTTGATCAGTGTACTCAAGCTGACTTACCGGTGGCGTGGCCATGTCCAGTGGCACTGGTCATTAGGGGACGTGGGGGAAGCCCCACCTACTCTCACAAGAAAAGTAAAAAAAAAAATAATAATAAAAATATATATATATATATATATATATATATATATATATATATATATATATATATATATATATATATATATATATATATATATATATATCAAAAAAAAGTTTGGCGCTTTTAGTTAATTTTTGCCGACCCTAGCTTGCTTCTTCAGATTGCATTTGTCTGATTTGTGTCTCTGCAATGGCCTGTGCCATGTCCATGGTCTCTGCAGTCAGACTACGGCAGCCGTGTGAGCCAGTCAGATTTGGGCCGAAGGGCTAAGGGGCTCGTTCGCCTTTTGCCCCTCCTGCGCAATGCAAGTGTATGTACGTGAACAACTGCGAAATGCGCGTGCTCGTAGTGTTTCTCTGTTATAGTGGACGGAGATTATTTTAGCCCAACGGGCGCTGCCCCTCCGGCACTGGAAAAGACATATATGGACATCATGGTTCGTTCCACTACTGTGACGCTGTAGTGCCGCGAAAAGTCCAGTGGTAGCCCGAAGAAGAGAAGGACGGAGAAGCCAGGATAACGTAGCTAACACAACACTACACAAAGATGTCAGAGGCACACAAACGAAATCGAGTCGACAACATGAATGAAGTAGATCATTTTTGGAGACAGGTTTGAGACCCTTAGTCTGGAAGAGAAATTGGTAGGCTAGTAAAACCATTTGGTGCACTGCCCACTATCTATCGGACAATAACCTATAATGTGGAGTGGTAGCTATGCTAAAGAAGGCTAACGGCTATCCTTGTTTGCTGTTCGGTGGACGGTGGAGAAGGTATTTTGTCGAGGATTTTAAAAACCTTTCTGAGAGGATGAGATGAGAGCAGCTATAGTCAGCTAGATGCTGTTGGGTCTATGCTGGACGAGTGAACGTCGCTCAGGGCTACCGTGTGGATTTCGCTGTGTGGAGAGACTTTACTGATATAAGGTGAGTTATCTACATTTTAAAGTAATACTTCGGTGAATTAAACAATGGACGATGTACGAATGTGCAGTGATACTTTCTGTCGATGATGTCAGACTGTCCCGTTTACGTGAACGAGATAACAGTCGCTCGTTGGCCTACCTGTCATGCATGCTTTATTTTACTACACCATTTACGTTTTTATAATATGTTAAGGCAACGTTGAGAGGTAAAATAAATGAAGACATTTTGCTGTAAATTAACTCCAAATTTAAGATGACAATCTCAACACAAGTTAAAAAAAAACTACAATAGCATTACTGATATCTGAGATGCCCAAAAGGTTAAGACAATGTACACATAGGCCTACAGTAGGTATTACTTAAGTCATGGGGGAGAAAGAAAGGCAGGCATGTAATTAAGATCTAGGCAGATATAGTGATAATATGTAGACAGTAAAAGTGCCTTGGCGGAGATTTAAACCTTCCTCATTTATTTTTATATACATACATAATAATGCCTGTAACATATTAAAACACTGTCTCTCTTCCTCACAAGCTGATGTTTCTATTGCTGGAAACAGAAGCTCTCCTGTCCACACAGACGGTCATCACAGCTCCAGGTGTGTGATATTTAACCTGTATTCACATTTAAAAAATATTGATGTACTGTCTTTATAATGATAAAGCTTTATTGCAGACACAGGTCCATATAACACATCATACAGTAAGGAAATACATAAAAATTGCATATTGACTTTTAGGATAAACAGGCTATTGCACCAATGCCGTCTAATCCTTATAGCAGCTTTTCAGAGGGGACACGTAAAACATATTATGCTACCTTGAGCCTCTGCATACTCTTTTTTCACAGTTAGACCACAACTGAGCAGTATAACAGTGTGGTGTAGGTTCTAAACAAAGAGCACTTCACAGAGTCAGAGCACATAGAAGAAACTTCCTTATAAGCATGTTAGCTTGAGAATAAACTATGTAAAGTGTCAATTAATATTTTTTCTCTATGTTCCAGTTAAAAATAATGAAATGTTTAATATTCTTTACAGAACGTCTGTTCTACTGAGCCGTCTGCAGCAACAACTGAACCTCCGCTGTCACCATAAGCAAAGAGAGCTCAAAGTAAGTATTTACATGTTTCTGATTTGTTTGCCAAAGACATGATATGAAGTCACATACAAAATCGTAAACATTTGCTGTGTCTTGATTCCTGTCCGACTAGGTCTGCCGCCTGCTGTCCCGGCTGTCCCCCTCATCCACTTCCTTCCTGTGGCTGTGATGTCAGACCGTGCTGCTCACAACAGTAGAGAATACCTGGCTCTCTGGATGGCTCCATCCCTGTGTGCAACCTCATGAAGATGTCCTGCTTTCCAAATCCCATGCATTTTTATTTTCTTTCTATTGTACATACTGCAGCTGACCATAAAGAGTGCATAGTGTGCATGAGTATGCAACAATTGGAAAGTACTTATACTTCTATATATCATTATAACATCATGGCTTGGACTTGACTCTGTTGCTGTATATCCCTCGAATTGCTGTTGGTTTTCACTGGGAGGCTCAGTCCATGTGATGTGACTTCCGCTGTGTATAGGATGTAGGTCAGAACCTCCATAAAGCTGCTGGTTTGCACACTGAAAATGACTACAGGATGTAGTAGGACATCATGTATTGGGACAAGCTAAATCTTTACACAGAAGATTTTATATTTGAAAATTGTCTTTTTAATGTAATGAATCATTACTCCTGTGCAGCTACTTTATTTCAACCTGATGTGGATTCTTTATTTTATAGCCCCTTAATATTGTATCAGCGAGTATTTCATATAATGTGTCGAAGGATTCGATGCAGTTAATTAAAAGTATTTTTATTGTGTGACTATTTGTTTGTTGAAATCTAGCTGTCATTGTTGTGAAGATTTTTTAATAAACAACACATTTGATCCATTTTAGTCTGTGTCAAGTAAATAATGTTTACTGATTATTAAATGCATTAGTAGTTAAAAATTAGTTGCATTTTAAACATGTTAAACATATTATCAAAGGTTTTTAATATTATTGTTTAATAGCCTTGATGTGATTCTGCATTTAAATGTCCAGTGTAGTTTTGCTTTTGTGTTTTATGTCCACACAATGAATTTAAGTTATTTATTCTGAAGTTCTAAACTTCATCTTTTGTCTGAACTGGGATTTGAACCTGGAAACTTTGAGTGATTTGGCCGTAAGTCAGCAGGGGATAGTGCTGCAATTTCATTGGCTGTCAGGCTGTGCCAACTATCCACGTCTTGCCAAGATGTGAACAACTTTGTGTTTATAAAATCGCCAGAATGCGAGAAACAGTGTCTTTGAAGCTCAAATTTTTTCTGGGGGGGGACCCCCAGACCTCCCTCTTTGGTGTGAGCCCCACCTGTTTTTTACACCTAGAAACGCCACTGGCCATGTCGATGTTTGCTTCGTCTGTAAAACTCAAAATGGACTTTGACTGGTTTAAGATGACTTTCAGTCGGTCCACCTATGGGAACAAGAGCCAATAAAACACACTCTTCCTCTACACCCCTACCCCCTCTCCTATCACATCCTGTTATCACACACAACACATTCCTTGCCCACCCACATCCACTTTTTATCAGAACCCTGAAGGAAGTTTATATCTATCTGTCCAGCAGCTGGCTCTGACGTTTGTCCAGCTTGTGCTCATTTTACTTTCATTTCACTTTCACTTCATAACCTTATTATAACCTGAACCTTAAAACCTAGTGTTAACTAGGCCCTTTAAAGGCCTGACCCAAAGTGAGAACCAGCCAAAATATCCTCACTTCTAAGGTCTAAATCACAAACTTAGTAGTACAAGTACACACACACACACACACACACCCTGTTCACACACTATACTAATAATGTTTAACTTTTCTGATTAATTTCTCTTCTCTCACATGGAGGTCTGGTAAATAATCCTTTAGGGAGCCATAGGATTTCAGGTTTTTCCATTGTGCTTGAACCTAAACTAAATACATCACAGCTAACCTTTTTTGTTTAAGAATAGCTTACTGTGTATTTATAAGTTGAATTTATATTTTTTGAGGTTTCATTTCACCACTGGCTTTTTTTAAACATTTATTCTTACAGGTAAATCCCATTGAAACCGAAGATTCTTTTGCAAGGGAGACCTGTTCCCATTTACACGTTACCATCCACACACACATCCATACACCGCCAGCAGGCTAACTATCGACATTCACACGAGGCAAAGTGGGTCAAGTGTCTCGCCCAAGGAAACAACAGCAATGACTCAAGTGGCAGGACGGGGATCGAGCCAGGCTATATTTGGCTGCTCCACCTAAAGTCAGCCCAGCCAGGTCAGGATAGTTTAGTTTTAGTTTTGTTTTCATCTCCGACAGCAGGAGTCAGTCTAGCCAGTAAGTAAAAAAAATACAAAATTATAAAATAAAGCTATCTCTTCCTCCTTCTGTCTGTCTGCCTATCTTTCTCTCTCCACTGCACACTCAGCCACTACAATCCATGCAAGGAAGCAGGAGTATAACCTTATTAAGCACTTTATTTGGTTTCTGAAAATGTTAAAGGCCTACTTCACCGGTGGGAATATGAAGGTGTATTGAATTCTGAAATCCTATGTAGTATAAATGTGCAAAAAAAATTGAAATTGGTTCATCCTAGCCTGAGAAAAGGCAGAAAGAGTGTTTTTTTAACCCTATATTTCTCTTTCTGTGACATCACAGTAGAGAGAAAGGGCCTAGTTAACACTAGGTTTTAAGGTTCAGGTTATAATAAGGTTATGAAGTGAAAGTGAAATGAAAGTAAAATGAGCACAAGCTGGACAAACGTTAGAGCCAGCTGCTGGACAGATAGATATCAACAGTCTTCAGGGTTCTGATAAAAAGTGGATGGGGAAGGAATGTGTTGTGTGTGATAACAGGATGTGAAAGGAGAGGGGGTAGGGGTGTAGAGGAAGAGTGTGTTTTATTGGCTCTTGCTCCCGGAGGTGGGCCGACTGAAAGTCATCTTAAACCAGTAAAAAAAAACATTTTCAGTTTTACAGACGAAGCAAACATTGACATGGCCACGGCACTGGTAAGTCAGCTTGAGCAAACAAACTAGAATCTATCCGTCAACAGTGTTGTGAGTAACGCGTTACAGGAAGTAATGCATTACTGTAATGCATTACGTTTTGCTGTAACGCGGTAATGTAAGGCATTACAGCAAAAAAAATTGTAATATGTAACGCGGTACATAGCTCAAAAACGTGCGTTACAATGCATTTTAAACCCGAAATTGACTGGTTTGTTGTTTTTATACAAATTGGCCAACACCGCGAGTTTCGCAGAGAAAAAAACCCACGCTAATGTTACTGCTAGAGGAGAAGAAAACTCGATTTGCTGCTACAATTGATTCCAAAGATGCGCTAGCCTACTGGCTTCCGTCTCACTGCCCAAGTAATTGAAAACTTTTGTGTTGTTTGGAGACTCTGACGTGAAAGCACGTATCACTCTGTGCTCAACGAGCAGCGGGTGCTGCCGCGAGCCCCTCCCCGTCTAAGAGCACTCGGAGGCGGTCAGTCTCGGAGCAGCACATGCCCCTCGGAGCGAGTCCCTGCCTGCTGTCAGAGCAGAGAGGTGACACACCTCCGCGTCCAGGCTGCAAATGAATCGCGCTGTTGTTAGGTGCGAAATCGGAGATAGTGTGCCACGAAGCTATTTATGCTGAAGCGGTATTGCTGGATTTAGGAGTTATTTAGAGATATGGCAAGCAAAAAGTTGACGAGTAGGGAGTTGTTGTTCACTCTTTCTACGGCCCCGGTCACGGTGCGTCCATGCGCAGCAGTGGTGCAGCCATGCGACGCAGCATTATATATATATTAATATTATCATATTATAATGATAATAATGATGATAATAATAATAATGAAGAATAGAAGAAAAAAGGAAATAAAAATGGTGGTGGGTAAAAAAAAAATCATAAACGCCTAGGCCTACTGTAGGCTATGAGTTTTGTGGTGTAGTTCTAGTTCTAGTTTACAACTGTTGGCTTACAACAAAGTGGACATCATTACAAATGGATGGAGGGGTGAATCTGATTAAATAAATTCAACTCTCTTTCAAAATATCAGGTATTTCATGGAAATTACATAATAGCCTACAACATGACCGCCACCATATGACGTCACAATACGCTAATTAGATGGGAAAATTTACTCCCCAGATAAACTTTAGGTCATTCTCAATATTTGTCTCATTTACACTTTGTCTCTATCTCCAACCACTTTCAATCCAGCCTTCTGAAATTTAAGTGTCAAAATCTAGTATTTTTTAAAATAAAACCCGGCGCCTAAAGGGTTTGCTTTGATGCAAATTATGAAATCTTAACATAACGGCGGCAATGATGGTGCGTAAAGGACAGCGCAGTTGGCAAGCTCTCCTCAGCACTAAAAGTGCTGCAGCAAAAAAGTCACAATAAGAGTTGATTGCTTTGTCGATTCATGCCTCTGACACATACGTCGACTCCCAACATAATGAGTGGATGCTTTGAATTAGCAAAGGAGATATATATTTAGGCTACTATTGTTATTTTAAAATGTCACGCAAGAGAGACGATAAACAAACATAATGGGCTGTTATCATTTAGATTAGATGGCAAGATGATAAGGCAGATTCTTTGGAACAACTAAAAAAGGCAAAAGTTGATGATGCTTTTAAGTCGCCAGAACGCAAGAAACAAATCTTTGAGGCTCAATTCACTTTTTCAATCTACAGTAGCAGGCTCTAGCTCTATTGATATTAATATAGGCTAAATAAATACCTAAAGATACAGTATTTCTATTATAAAATGTATTGCACCATGAGCCATAACTGTGACCATTATATTATATAGCATAGGCCTACTTGTGTTAGCCTTAAGCCTAGCTCAGTCATTATGCCATACCATGTCACCTACTGCTGTGTAATGAGCTGCATTGAACACAAGAAGATCTATTGAGAACACCAAATCCATATTTCATGTTATTTTGTTAAAAGTAATGCAAAAGTAATGTAAAAGTAGTGTAATGCCTTACAATTCAAAGACAGTAATATTGTAATGTAACTAACTACTTTGAAATGACAGTAACAAGTAATAAATACTGCATTACGCTTTTGAAGTAACTTGCCCAACACTGTCCGTCAATCGTGTTTGGGCACAGTATGAGTGAGTGTCATATTAATTAGTGTGAATGCTCCAGCATTCACACTATTGTTCTTCAAATCTTTATTATTAAACTTTTTCCGCTTCCGTACGTTTTTTGGCTCACTTCAACTCCTTCAAATCTTCAGCTATTTCAACCATTCAAATACCAAAATGTTCAGCTCTGTATGGACATGGTGGGTCAGCTTTCAGCTTTTTTCTATCTTTTAAAATAATTAAAATATTCAGCTTTTAACCAAATATTTTAACATTGACGCGGATGGGAGCAGCATTCCAAACCGCTAAAACTTCATCCGCTTAAAATCTCCTCCGGCATTTTTTCAGCTACAGCCTCCATTCAAACTTTAAACAATTCACATGAATTACAGCTATTCAATTCTTATTCAACTTTTTAAAATCCTAAACAGTCTTTGAACAAACACTGTTTTAGTTTTAAGCATTTTTCAGCCTCTTTCTAAATTTATAATGGGACGGAATGTTCAGAGGCAGAGTGGGGAACCAACTGTTACAGTGTAGAACTGGTGTAAAAATACACCAAAACCTTCCACATAACTGCCTCTCACTCCCACAAATCAAACCCTAGGTGGATAATTTTGACATCTAAATGTAGGACATATTCTGCCGGTCGCATAGATGTGACTACTGAAGCAATCAGACCTACACAATGGGAGTTTTGGGCTTCCAAGCTAAATGGTGTCCAACCAACTGCCGCATAGACTCCCTTGATAACTGAGACATGACATTTCTGGAGAAAGGCATACTGTACCACACTTTTAAAATGCTCTGGTTCTCATATTCTTCACATTACAGACACAATCTTCATCAGATTCTTCTGGTTCTAACAATAAAATAATTTGTCAGTTAGACTCAGTCTGTTAGTTAGAGGCAGCGGTTTGAGGTGAAGTTTTGGATGAAATGACCTCTCTGAGGCCTCTAAAGGCCTCTGATCACAGACCCTCAATAAGACATACACTCACCTTGGTGACTCACTTTGCCCATTAAAGGGCAATTTTTTATTTTATTTTTTTTTTTTCTTGCTTTATTAGACAGTTTGGAGAGACAAAGTTGAAATGGGGCAAACCCTATGCTCTTTTAAGGCTTATTTCACTCATAATTTTTTTTCATGTCTTTCAATTATAATTTTATCTAGACATTTTTAAATTTTCAACATCATTCCTATTAGAGTTCAACAATTCACTACCGTTCATCCTTAAGACTGTTTCTTACTTTTCCACATCTTCATACTCCTTTAGCTGATTCATATAAATTGAAGCCATCAAGGTAGTTTAGCTCCAGATCCATTCAATTACTATTTCACAGTTTTACGTTTTTTATCCATGTCTTTCAACTTCTTCATAATTTCAGCATACATATTATTCAAACCTTTATATATTCAACTTTTTAACTTATTTCATACTAAAGAAACCTTTTTAAACTTTTTCACATCTTCATACTTAGCTATCCAGTTTAGCGTAAGCTGTTTCAGCATTCACACGCGTTTTCAGCAGGAAATGCATTTTCTAGTATAATTTAATCTTTGTTTAACACAGATTTTACAGAGATTCCGGTTCTGGTTTAAATGTAGTTGATTGATATGTTTTGTTGCAATGTCCAATATTTCCTTTTATTCTGGTCCAAGCAGAGGGAACCTCAGAGAGGGGACTTGATTGAGTTCCTCCGATGCGCCTATGAGCACTGGGCCGTGTATGTCGGAGATGGATTCATTGTTCACATGACATCAGGTGAGTCCCCCTCCCGACCCAACAACAAACACAACTCAAAAAATCCTGTAGTAAGCCTGCTTCTCATTCTCTTTTTGTTCTTCCTTTTTATTCATAGCTGATCCAAATCATTCAAGCAGCAGCAGCAGTTTTTGTTTTGGAAGCACTAAAAAGGCCATAGTGAAGAAAGAGAAGCTGAGTGATGTGGAGCAAGAATGCAGCTGGCAAATCAACAACAGTATGGACGGAGAGCACGATCCCCGGCAGGCTGACCGCATAGTGGAGGATGCCTTATCGCTCGTGGGCAACGAGCAGGAGTACAACGTTCTCACTTATAACTGTGAGCACTTTGTAAAAAGGCTGCGTTATGGAAAACGAGTGTCCGGACAGGTTGGTACACTGGTACATATCTGTGTTAGTCTTTTTACATTGCCAGTGGAGTCTGTGTGATGAGAGTGTGAGTCTGTTCTGAAAAATGTCAAAAGTTCGACACACTCACAGCAACCTGACTGCACCAGAGTTGGTTTGGAAGCGAACCAAGACAACCTCTTTAACAAGGTCTTGGGTCTCTTTTTTGGTCAACTTTTGGTGCCGAGTACAATTTCTGTGTTCTCACCTGCGCAAAAGAGTTAGTTTCACTAGAACCGGCAGCTGTGAAAGCTCCCTTACACCGCATGTTTCTTTCCTCCATTATACTAGAAAGGAGAATCATAGGTACATACACTGTACATGTCCTAACATGTTAAGCCCCTATCTCACTGGGCTGCGACAGTTTGCGACAAGTTGGAGACGCAAAATTGCGATAAAATATGCAAATTAGTGACAATTTTCACTCGCAGTCTCACTGAGTTGGTTCCTCACAACACGTTTGCATAATGTCCTGGCCAGCAATTGCCGCGAGCTCGCATTTATGTCTCGTGAGCGTCGCACGAATGGAATGTCAGTCTCATTTTTGTCGCAATTAAGTTTCATAATTATGTTGCCAAACCCTCGCAAAGTTGTCTCACATTTCTCGCACTTTCTGACTCGCGGAAACTAAATTCAGAAAGGGTTTGCAACTTGTTCAGGACACCTGCGACGACTCGGAGACTATTTTGTGAGTAGATTTGTCGCAAATTTTTTTTTGACATGTTCAAAATTCAAGCGACAGGACTGCGAGGCTCTGCGAATCATGCAAGGAAATTGAGACCTGCGCGAACGTTTCAAGACAGTTTAGAGACTCCCTCGCGAATGCAGTCTCCAACTTGACGTAAACATTCGCAGCCCAGTGAGATAGGGGCTTCAGTGATATCGGTCTTGGAATTTAACATCAGTTGAATGTAGTTTGAATGTCAATTAAACTGTGCTCATCACACCCCTGCTCAGTAACCACAAGCTGCACATTTCTCTCTGCAGGTGCGGAAGGCATTGAACATCTCTACGCCGGTGTTCGATTATGTTTTGAGTCCTCGACTGATAATCAGTGATCTCTTTGATTCCATTCTGAAAGACTAAACATGTACCTGCTGGCAGCAAATACTACTCATTTTATTCGAATGTCAAATGTATTTGTAATAGTGTCATACTAAATACAAGTAAAGTCATTGCAAAAGAGTTTGACCTCCTCCTGTGTGTGTGTGTGTGTGTGCGTGCGTGTGCGTGTGCGTGCGTGTGCGTGTGTGTGTGTTTGTGTGTGTGTGACAATGTTTACTCTTTGCCAGGCAACGGCATCTAGTTTTGCTGGAGACAAGGAACTCCTTTAAAATCCAATACGACTATGTTGATGGTTCTTTTTACAAGGGAAGTACATGGTAAATGGACTTATATTTTGCTTTTTTAGCCGATTCTACATTTCTACATTTACAAAGCGCTTTACATTTCTTACCACATTCACCCATTCACACACACACTCATACACTGATGGCAGTAGCTGCCATGCAAGGCGCTCTCTGAACCATCGGGAGCAATGTGGAGTTCAGTGTCTCTTTGACCAGGGACACTTGGACATGTAGCGGGGAGACGGGGGATCGAACCACCAACCCTGCACTCCAGAGGCGATCTCTCCAGTACGCCAGTGTGAGGTGACCTGAGGAACGAGATCAGAGGACATGATACAGCAATGATTTATTTTCTACTAGATAAAAGCAGAAAGTAAAAGATAATCATGAAAAAAATATATAAACCAATAAGAACGGATGCTCTAAAAACTAAATAATACTATAATAACATCATTGTTACGGTAAACGAGGCTGGACCCAAGAGCAGACAGAGACGGTGTTGAGTTGATAACAAAAAAGGTTTATTTAATGAGATGGGGGAAGCAGGTAATGGATGAGGAAGCCGGGGGGAGACCAAGGCAGGAGAGCTGGGGTGAGTGATCCGGATAACTGCAGGCAGAGGAAAAACAAAAGTTAGATTGTGGTCAACAGGCAACAAGAAGCGAGAGAGGGAGAGCGAGGAAACAATAAACCGGAGCCAGGTACGTATAATTACCATTGAAACGCATGTGACGATCTGGCGACGACTGCAGGGAACCAGGAGTATAAGTAGGTGAGTTGATTGGTGATGCCGACCAGGTGTGCAACAGACAGGGGGAGGGGGAGTGGCAGAAGGAGGAGGAAACACAACGGGCTGCTGTGACCACAACAAACATAACAGAAACACAATAAAAGAGGTTTGAAATTCAGCCCTCTTACCGAGGAAAGAAAGTCCACATTTCTAGATAAAGCCATGCTCTATATTCCATGTCTCACTTTGCCCATGGCGGTGATGGGCTTTGTTCTTCTCTTCAACATGCCTCTGGAGTCTAAATAGTGATTCTTAATAACCAATACTTGATGCACTTATATAGGCCTATATATTTTTTAATTGTTTTATTTAACCTTTATTTTAACAGATAAAACAATTAAGAACAGTTTCTTATGTACAATGTTGATCTGGTCCAAGAGGCCCCACCAGGAATAAAGGTTAAAATAACAAACAAATACACAATCATGACTCAATTAGACAAAAGAAAACGGAAAGAAAATACAAACCACAAAGGCACTAAAACTAGTCAGGGGCCGGGCGTAAAGGTCTGGACATGGTGTATATTTAACTGAATATGATGAATGTTGACAAGTGGTTGCACATGACAGAAAATAAACGTGCTTTCATTTGAACTTTGTAAGAGTTTGTTGATGTTCTGAGTGTCCTGGGCTGAAAAATATCCTGAGCTAATTAAAGTCTTTTGCAGTTTCTGGTAATACTTTCTATAAAGGTCATTGATATAATGCATTATGAGAAAATTCAAAAAACGTTCTGATGTGTTTATCAGACTGTGGACATCTTGTGGACATAAGAAGAGTAGCAGCGAGAGGAGAGAAGGAAGTGGAAAATACGGTTATAAACTGTGGTTGCGTTCCGAATCGCATACTTTCTACTATATAGTATGTAGAAAAAAGATTTAGGATGTCCCGATTCTTGTGGCCAGATTTAGGATGGTTAGAAGTACCTGGATGTCCTACTTCATGCGGCCAAGATTGTTAATGTTGAAAAGTGCATCCTATTTGGGCGATTCTGACCCACAATCCAGTGCGCACGTGAAGTGACGTAACATCAACGAAGCCTCCATATGAAAACAAACGGGGACGGATATATATATATATGCGACGGATATAAAAGCAAAAGGCAAGATCAAGGCGCAATGTTATGATGAAATAAGAGAGAAAAGTACGTCCCAATAGTATGCCTACTGCATCCTAACTAGATTCTTTTTATCGTCGGATGTAGTATGTAGAATAGAAAAAAGAAAGAGTATGCGATTCGGAACGCAACCCAAGTGTACTTTCAAGTCAAAGTCAAAGTCTTTTATTTTCTGATATATGATAGACATATAACACAATCGAAATGGCGTTTGTCTCTGGCCCACAGTGCAGTTGAACGATAAAAAATATATAGAGTTAAACAAGATAAACATAAACAATATTTACATAAGATAAATTCTAAATACTAAGTACAATTAAATTTCTGTCAACAATCAACCCTTGTGTGTCCTTAACTTTCTTTTATAACACTCATGACTCTAAGAACAAAATAACCTCTCCCTATCAACTGCCATATAAACCTTGTACAGTAATATTTTTTTCTTACAAACCTTTTAACCAACTTGAGCTCTATACATATGATACAGGTGATGACAGATTTTCTAACAGTACAGTCGGATGTGGACAAGAAAAGCCAGTGGTGAAATGGGACCTCAGAAATATAAATTCACCTTATCTAAAACACAGTAAGCTATTCATAAACAAAAATTGTTAGCTGTGATGTATTTAGTTTAAGTTTAAGCGCAAAGGAAAAACCTGGAATACTATGGCTCCCTGTAGGATTATTTACCAGTAAGAGAAAAAAAAAATCTGAAAAGTGAAACTTTATTAGTACAGTGTGTGAACAGGGCCAAATGTCTCCACAGTCTAATGTGGCTTCACTTCAAGCTTAAACATGACTGATGCTTTGTTTGACATATTAAAATCAGGATTTGCTACAGGTCACCCAGAAACAACAGTCGGTCCATAGAGGGGGATTGTAACAGAATAGGTCACCTTTAGAGTGAAGCATTCAAAGTCTCTCACTGCAGTATGCATCTTCTAAATTTAACAATTAACAGCTTTTTCTCAAAATGGCCTCTGCACAAAACTGGCAAGTTTACGAACTCCCTGAGAATAAACAAACACATGAACATTTTCTCCGCAAGAATATAAATATATATATATAACACTTATTTTCAGTGTATTTCCTTTTCAGTGTCTGGTGTGGGTCTTGCTCTTTTCTGCAGATCTTCTCAAATCGGGGCTACAGCTGTGAGACTGCCAATCTTATCTAATTTTTTTTGTCTTTGTTTTGGTAGCTGTGGCATTTGGTGTGGATTCATCTTCTGCTTTACGTTTAACCTCGCAGTACTTTCACAAACTGTCCCATGAATTGCTAGCTAGGACGGGGGTTCAATGGACCACAAAACTCACGGTTCGGATCATGTCACAAATTTTTGAGTCACGGATCGGATCATTTTTGGACCAACGACAATTCAAAAGGCAAAAAGACAAATATGACTTTGATTTCAATTACCTTTGCATTAGCCTGGTGTCCACAAAGGCTATTTGAAATATAATTCTTAACATTTTCAGAAACCAAATAAAGTGCTTAATAAGGTTATACTCCTGCTTCCTTGCATGGATTGTAGTGACTGAGTGTGCAATGGAGAGAGAAAGATAGGCAGACAGACAGACAGAGGGAGGAAGATAGTTTTATTTTATAATTTTGTATTTTTTTACTTACTGGCTAGACTGACTCCTGCGGAGATGAAAACAAAGCTAAAACTAAACTATCCTGACCTGGGCTGACTTTAGGTGGAGCAGCCAAATATAGCCTGGCTCGATCCCCGTCCTGCCACTTGAGTCATGGTTGTTGTGTCCTGGGGCGAGACACTTGACCCACTTTGCCTCGTCGTGTGAATGTTGATAGTTAGCCTGCTATCGGTGTATGAATGTTTGTGTTCATGGTAACGTGTAAATGGGAACAGGTCCTCCATTAAAACAGTCTATGGTCTCAATGGGATTTACCTGTATAAATAAATGTTACAAAAAAAAAGCCAGTGGTGAAATGGAACCTCAGCAATATAAAGTCAACTTATCTAAAACACATCAGGAGGCTATTCTTAAACAAAAAAGGTTAGCTGTGATGTATTTAGTTTAAGTTTATGCACAAAGGAAAAACCTGAAATACTATGGCTCCCTATAGGATTATTTTCCAGACCTCCATGTAAGAGAAGAGAAATAAATCAGAAAAGTTAAACATTATTAGTATAGTGTGTGAACAGGACCAAATGTCTCCACAGTCTAATGTGGCTTCAGTTCAAGCTTAAACATGACTGATGCTTTGTTTAAAAGGCTAAAATCAGGATTTGCTACAGGTCACCCAGGAACAACAGTCGGTCCATAGAGGGGGATTGTAACAGAATAAGATTTCATACATTATATCACATGACGGGTGACTGTGGCTCCGGCAGCCAGGGACTGTATTCAGCAGAGACCAGTGAAAGCACTTGTTCTCATTTAATCAAGGACATTTAATCAAGGATGACAGAAACTGGAACTCTCTTTAGTTTTCATTTGCTGTCTCTCTTAGGCATGACACTTGGTCGCATATCATCAAAAATCAACATTTCAAACAATTCAGAAGGTCCCTATATAACCCCCACCCCCGCTAATCAGTTCATTCACATGTCCGTGTGTGACATGACGCCACCACTAAGGTGCGCTTATTTTTAGCACCTTTAAAGCTGCAACAGGGGGTGGGGGCAGGGGTGGATTACTGCACGGGCACACCGGGCACAGGCCCAAGGGCTCAGGGGGGCCCTTAGCCAGAGATACTGATAGTAACTTTTCATGTTGCATAGTCAAAGAGCTCAGTCACTCATGTCAATAACAGGGTCCAAAAAGGAAAAGTCTATATATAAGGATAGTCATTCAAATTTAACAAGATAGAAATCATCATGGGCCCTCAACTAGTAGGGGAGAAATACAAAAGCAAGTTAAAACAACAGCATTAGTAGCTCTGTGTAAGGGGCTTCATGATGGGCCTTGAAGGCCCCCTCACACGTACATAAATAAGCTTTATGTGTGAATTCTAAATTGTTCATAAAAAGTAGCTATCCACCCTTTATCTGTTGAAATGGGCCCCTCCATCATAGAACTTGGGTCTGCAGACCACTGTACTGTTCTTACAGTTGCAGAGTAAAGAGTGCTGCCTGATTAAGAAAAATCTGAAAAATAATGTTCCTTCTGCATCTCAGGATTTGATAGCCTCTAAAACGTCCTCTCAAAGTGCACCAGATTGATGCATTTTACTTTAAAAAGGTTAAACAAAATCCGGGGGGCATGCCAAAAGGACCAGGGTCCCTCCAACAGTATCCCAAAATCCTGTGGGAAACACTGACTTCCTTCATATATTTTTGCCATTAATTGCATGTATCTGTGTGGAAAAGTCAGTGTACCGGACTGGATAGGGAGGAGTGGGGGGCCCTTTAATAGGGTTGTTATGAGATATGTCTATTTTAAGATCAGCATATCAGGTTCCTCAATATAAGCCTGGGCTAGCATGTACTGGGAGCTTTGGAGAGAGCCCCCATTTCGGCTACCACATTTATGTTAAGGTTAGTGTAAGGGTTGGGGTTTTTCATTAACATCTAGATAGCATATGATAAGATAACAAGATGCAGTGGCGCAAAAAGTGGGTATGCACTAGAGGGGCGCCAGAACGATTGGGGGAAAATTATTAGGAGTCGGCATTTTTCTGTATTCAACAGCGTTTGTGTAAATGATATGATCAATAACAGAGGTAGGGGAGACCCGGTACCAGGGCCGGCACTGACCAATTTGGCGCCCTAGGCAAGATTTTAGCTGGCGCCCCCAGTGCATTGCAGTCAGGTCCACCACTGTTCATACACTCACACAGAACTGGATAGCTTTGTCTTTGACATTTCATTTTATTTTAGATAGAAAATAACCCACAACATAAAAAAACATATTACAAAACAAGTGACATAACATTAAAAAATGAATACAATATTACGATTTGCACAAAAAAATGCAGACGTTAACATTTAAAATTATAATCTATTACAAGTATAGTTTCAATAAATCATAACTTTGCATTGAATATAATTCCACACAAAAGCTATATTACAAAATTAAATGACAGAGACCTCTGGTTTGTACTGCTATTTAACTTGATTCCAACAGAGAGCTGTGTACATTTAGATGTTAAGACCTCATCTTCATATCTCAACAAGCTCACCTCACCTTGCTACAGCCTGACTACTCTTGCCTTTGGGTCTATTGGTGAAGCCTTTATTCCTCATGCTGCATCACTGGGCTGTGCTGAGGTGGAGAAGATGTCTGCAGGACAGGTGGCTCAAAGTATTTCAAATGAAAACCTGAAGAGAAAAGAGAAGTATACATGTTGTTACATTATCTATATTAATACATGGTGAAAAGCTTTAAAATGGAAATTAGATAAGATTAAACTCTTGTCATTAAAATGAAATGCAGTTTAGCATCCAACCAGAGTGAAGAGAAGCAGTAACTAATGGAAAGCTATAGGCCTAGGTAAGGTACAATCAAACGGAAAAGTTTGCTTCTGCTTTTTATTAAATCAGAATCAAGCCTTCTGATGATATCTCATGGCTTTATGTATAGCACTTTGATTTACCTTGTGTTGAAAAGTGCCTCACAAATAAACTTGACTTGCCTCAAGTATGCAATATTAACAGTTATTATACTGTGCACTTTTAACACTGATGTAAACTAACACAATAAACCCAAGGTTGACAACCATTAATTATAGTGGAAAAGGAATAGCTTTCTAATAACCATTACAAGCAGTGCAAACTTTGGCAAATTATGACAGGGGACAGTAGGCTACATGAAAAATATTTCTAAATGCCTCTGATGAATTTAAGCTGGGAGTAACGTTACCCATCTTTCAAAAGTAAGCTAGCAAGTTAACACACTGCTCCTACAACGGCTAAAACAATGCAGCACACTATTCATTCATCACATTAACGTCACTGTAGGCCTAACTCTGTCTTTGTCACGTTTTTCCTCCTCTACTTTTCCTTTTCAGTCTTCCCTCGGCACGAGAGAGCTTTTGTAATTTTGACATGGTGTGCACTCTTTTTTTCCGGTTCCGACCGGTGAAGTTACCGTTCAGATACCTGGCTGATCGCCAGAAATCTGGAAGAGTCTATCGGAGGAGAGGGGGGCGCTTCAATGTTTTGTATAGTTTGTCTATCCTCAGTAGTTGTCATATTTTAAGCTTAACTCATATTTTGAAATTATAGTATTAACAGTATTAGTAAAAAATAAAATAAAATAAAGTTTTGGTTGCCCATTTCTTTTTCTTTTTTTCGTAGCGGCGCCCCCTGCGGATGGATGCGCCCCTAGCATTTGCCTATACTGCCTATGCCCAGGGCCGGGCCTGCCCGGTACAGTTGTAACACGGGACGGTTGTAACACCTTGAATTCCTCCAATCAGAAACAAGCTGGAGTGATGACACTCACTGTGCTCGTGCTCTGTCAGTGTCCCTCCTTTCTTTCAAAAGGAGAGCCACATCTGATACTTCAAGAAGAAGTTATCAACAAAAGTCTGTTTTTGAGGTAAAAAATCTACTTTTCTTCCAGAAATACTTTTTTGGATTCTGTCCTTATATCAAATGTCTATGAATCCAAACAAGTATTATTGGAATCACTGTTTTGTAAGCTAAAAGTAAAAATGGCTAACAAGTGTCAAACTAATATTCAAGCTAGCTCACATGAGATGAAAACATGGTTGGTGATACTGGGAAAGTTGTAACACCCTATTACAATTAACACACACAATTAAATAACTTCATCATATACCTGCTTGAGGGAGTGAGTCTTGGCCTTGATCTCATGTTTGAGGTTGTGTTATAATCATTAAATCAATCTCATGTTTGAGGATGTATGATCTATTAAAAATGTCTTACATTGTAATTCGATGGCTTCTTTTTTGTCATGCAGTATGAAAAAAGGTAATGATTACTTAAAAACAAGAAATGAATAGTCACAATAATATAATAATAATAATATTTTAGACATGTTACAACTGTTCCTGACATGTGTTACAACTGTCCCTGTATACTGGGACAGTTGTAACAGTAGAGAGTCTGTATTATAATTCATTTTGCAACCTTTACACATTTCATAAAACCACTTAAATACATTGTTTCAGTAGCTAACAGATTGAAGTTTATAATATAACAAATTGGATACTCTAGTTTAAATAGTTTTGGATTTAAAAAAATTGCAAAAAGTGTTACAACTGTACCTGGTCTCCCCTACGTCACTGAATAGGCGCCCCCCGCTCCTTCGCCTCCTCCCCACACATTACAGTGCGCGCCCCCTCGAGCGTGCGCCGGTGCGCGAGAGCTTTCATTTGAATCGTGTTGTCATCTGATGACAGGGACAGGGACCTACAGATGGCTAGGCAGTAAAGAAAGCTCTCGCGGGGCATACAAAATAAAACGGGAAGATTGAGAAGGAGAAAGATTGCATGGATGAAAAAAGCTTTTCAAAGTGGTTGAATGAATAAACACACCGTACGCATATGGCCGATTGTATTGATTAATTCAAACTGACTATCGGCCGCGACTCGCGGATTGTCACTGCAGATTAACGTGTCACTTCAAATTTTATTGCTATTGCTGTTATCACAGTTTTTGAATGGTAGTGTAGTGATTATAGCAGGTCAGCGCCCAAACAACACGCTCACCTGTTTCCCACTATTATCATATTTTGCACCGTTCCAGCGCACGACTGAGTTGTGTGTGTGTGTGTGTGAGAGAGAGAGAGAGAGAGAGAGTGAGAGAGAGAGAGAGAGAGAGACAGAGAGATATAGATAGAGACAGAGAGATATATGTGTCTGATTGGTGGTTGTGTAGCAATGATAATGAAAATTCTGTTTGCCACACTCTCAGATTTGAGGCTCTAAGTTATTTTCTGACTTATTAAAAAGAGTGTTATCAACATGCTGGTTTTTCCCATTTAACCTTTTTTCTGAGCTGTTTTTTAACGTTGTTCGTAGTAAATACCTAGAGAGAGAGAGAGAGAGAGAGAGAGAGAGAGAGAGAGAGAGAGAGAGAGAGCGAGAGAGAGAGAGACCTTCACACGTTGTAAAGTCAAGAGGGTTAGCTGACTAACTTGTTTGGCTCATTTTACTTTTCATTTGAACTGAAATAAAAGTTTTCTTTTTCTTTAATTCTCTTCACCAGAGTTCACCAAATTGCTTATTTTACATGTTCAAATCACAAAAAATTCTGGGTGGGAAAACCCCAGACCCCCCTACAGGGGTGTGTTTTCGGACATGTCACCTTTTTCATGTCTTATGAGTTTGCATGCCTGACACTAGTGAGGCCACAAAAAGCTAAATGCCCAGTATGGTTTTAATTCTGATGAGCAACCTGTTCTTCACTGTGTCCTTTACTATTAATCAGTGCAGGCAGACATGACATGGTTGAGCCGATCACCTGCTCTAATAGGCTATGTAATTTAAAATAGAAGTCTGTAATTCGGGAGGGGGAGGGGGCACCTGCTAAGTATCTGCATACCCCCCAGACCATAGACATAATATATGTCTATGATTTGCATACCCCCCAGAAAGTCAAGAGTACCTATTTGCAGACCCATGGGGGAAACCATTGAAAGTGGAGCTCCACCGGAAGCCACGGATACTTTTTGTGTTGGCGGGGGGGGCCCGGGCCCCCCCTCCCCTGTTGTCCCTGGGGGGCCTTCGGGGCGGCGAAGCCCGAACTCATTTCATTGTTGTCAGAATTGTAACCTTCATGTTGGCCTACTGAATTTGCACTATGTACTTCACTTTGGTCATTTAAAACTGGGTTATAAATGTGCGGTTTATAATAATAAATTTTACTTACTTACTTTTACTAGTACACAGTAAAATACGTCAGTTTGTTAAGGGTCCCACGTGGCCAGGACGGTGGTAAAATGTTAAGGTAGAAGGTGAATGAAGCAACGAAGCTTTGTGTAAATCTTCTAAAATCCGTCTCTTTAATTCACAATTATCACACTAGGTCAATCACATACAAATATAAACTCTTATAAATGAAACACAAAAAGTGCCACCACATTAAAATAAACAGCTCATTTTAAAAAGCGGGGTGAAAGGCATTAACGTCTGACACATAAGGTGACAGTTTCCATTCTAGATCCTGATTGATTTATTTCCAGATCCCTTGTCCTCTAGTGATCACAGTTTTAATTATTATATCATTTCTATATTCATATTAGGCTATTGAACGATCGATGCTCGTCTGTGACTTTGTGATCACGCAAATGAACGTAACAATCGTGTGCAGCCGCAGAATTACATTTCAACCAGACATAAATAGCCTATGTTCATATTAGGCTATTTAACGAGGCTCGTCTGTGACTTTGTGATCACGCAAGTGAACAGTAACGATCGCGTGCAGCCGCAGAATGAGATAGGCTACAATACAATAGGTTTATTAATCCGAACACAGTTAGCATTAGCCTGCACTGCTGCAACAAGGCTCCAACTGACACTACGTAAAGGCTATTTACAGCTTCGTTTAAGAGGAAAAGACAAGCATTTGTTTCCAGGACTTCTAAGATAAAAGAGTTGATATTTGTATGTGATTGACCTACTTGTGATAATTGTGAATTAAAGAGACGGATTTCGGAAGATGTACCCAAAGCTTCGTTGCTTCATTCATCTTCTACCTCAACATCTACTTTTTACCACCGTCCTGGCCACTTGGGACCCTTAACAAACTGACGTATTTTACTGTGTACTAGCATCATAACCGGTGGAAACTGTGTATTATTATTCACCGCTAGGTGAACTCCGGCAGTAAAACAAAAAGAAGACAACAAATTCAGAGTAGGTTACAATTCTGACCAATGAAATGAGTTTGGGGCGTGGCTTCCGGTGGAGCTCCACTTTCAATGGTTTCCCCCATGGGTCTGCAAATAGGTGCCTCTCCAGAAAGTGGGTATTGGTTGCGCCCCTGACAGGATGTGATGGGGGGGGGGGGGGGGGGTTGGTTTTGTGTAGAGAAAGAGGTGTGTTTTATTGGCTGTTGTTCCCACAGGTAGGCCTACTTAAAGTCATCTTAAACCAGTCAAAGCAAAAGCATTTTCAGTTTTACAGACGAAACAAACATCGACATGGACACGGCACATTGGGTAATTAATCTTGAGTACACTGATCAAACAAACTAGAAATGACAGTAAGGCACAGTAAGGATAGCCATGAGTGAGTGCCATATTAATGTCATTTAATCCTTGTTTAACCCAGATTTGGCAGAGATTCTGGTTCTGGTTCAAATCGAGGCAACTTCAGAAAGGGGACTTGATTGAATTCGACCGGGGCCTCTATGAGCACTGGGCCGTGTATGTCGGCAATGGATTCGTTGTTCACTTGACATCAGGTGAGTCCTCCCCCCTCCCAACCCAACAACAAACGCAACTCAAAAAAATCCTGTAGTAATTACGCCTGTTTCTCGTTCTCTTTTTGTTCTTCCTTTTTATTCATAGCTGATCCAAAGCATTCAAGCAGCGGCAGTTTGGGTTTCAGACGCACTAAAAAGGCCATAGTGAAGAAAGAGAAGCTGAGTGATGTGAAACGAGAATCCACCTGGCGAGTCAACAACAGTCTGGATGGAGAGCACGATCCCCGGCAGCCTGACCGCATCGTGAGGGATGCCTTAAAGCTCGTCGGCAAAGAGCAGGAGTACAACATCCTCACTTCTAACTGTGAGCACTTTGTAAAAAGGCTGCGTAATGGAATACGAGTGTCCGGACAGGTTGGTACACTGATACGTATATATATATATATTCGAGTCTGTGTGATGAGTTTAGATTTATTTGCACAAAGTGACAAAACCCAAAAGTGTTAGTGGTTGTGTGGCAACCGGTTATAACTTCATCAATTAAGGAGAGAAACCTGACAGATACAGTATGAGAAGGTAGAAATATATTTCATATATTTCATAATTTTTTTAAATAATAATTCACATGCAATTTTAAATCAATTTGATGCTCTGAAGGAACAACAATTGCATTGCCAATGAATGTTAGAAAATGCTTTTGCCAGATGTGGTGTGATTTCTTTTAATTAAAGTTAATTTGTTGATTTGATTATGTATAAGACACACCCACTTTCGTTTTCAGATATGAATACAGATACAGATATTAATGTCTCTGCTCATTTATACTAAAAAAAAATGTATCACGAGCACACGTCTGCCTCAATAGTTATGGAGTAAGGGGTTTGAAGCAAAAGAGGAATTCTTCACAGAGGCAGATAAGAGGCAAATATCACAACGTTATCACAGCTTTAAAGGGGCACTGTGTAACATTTTAAGTAATTTATTAGCTAAAATCAATATCCTCATTCATAGATATGTCTTCATTGGTGTAAAATCAACTCTGCCAATAATCTGAATTATCCTCCTGAGCGGAGAGTTACAAATATTAATATTACATTTTGTCCATTGAGCGGGCAAGTCTTATGGAGGCAACCATGTTTTTGGAATGTCATCAGGTGTTTGTTTAGAATTTAGAATTATTCTTGTCCTTGAAGGCCACTGTAGCTTCTGTTATTATTCAAAAGGGGTGGAGTTACCCAGGGAGCGTTGCTTTCTAGAACGTTCTTGATGATGTCATATTACACAGTGACCCTTTAAAGGTGCTGTTTGTAATATCTGAATATTTAGTGGCATCTAGTGGTGAAAGTTCTAGAATACAAGGCTTCTTAGGTAACCCCTCCCTTCGAATAACAATAGAAGCTGCAGTGGCCTTATTTTAGCAATTAACTTGTCCATTCTGTGCAAATGTAGAATAATTGCAGGGCAAAATGGCAGGCTCTGTTGCGCCAAGCCTCACTCTCATTTTGATATAAAAGGCTAATTCCAAGGACTAAAAGAAAAAACAACTTTTATTTTCAATCGATTACACACTAATTCAAACATACTTATGGATTCAAACATACTTATGGATTCAAACATACTTATGGATATTATATTTCATCTCTACCAAGTCTGTTCTGAAAAATGCCAAACGTTCTACACACTCACAGCAACCTGACTGCACCAGAGTTTGGTTTGGAAGCGAACCAAGACAACCTCTTTAACACGGTCTTGGGTCTCTTTTTTGGTCAGCTTTTGGTGTCGAGTACAATTTCTGTGTTCTCACCTGCGCAAAAGAGTTAGTTTCACTAGAAGCGGCAGCTGTGAAAGCTCCCTTACACCGCATATTTCTTTCCTCCATTATACTAGAAAGGAGAATCATAGGGGTACATAGGCTACATGTCCTAACATGCGAGTGATATCGGTCCTAGAATTGAACATCATTTGAACAGAGTTTTGAATGTCAATTAAACTGTGCTCATCACTTCCCTGCTCACTAACCAC
>CM049396.1:6250000-6300000 GCA_026929865.2 Hyperoplus lanceolatus
CACACTGACCCTGCGTTCCAAATCACATACTTCTTCTTTTTACTACACTACATACTAAAGAGCAGAAGAGTTTAAGGGCCACAGGAAAGAAAGAAAATCAGATAAAGAAGATTTTTTTTCATTGTGTCGAGAAATCCCTTGAATAAAGACGAATACTGCAACATGCTATTGGAGTTAGTGGGGGCATTTATGCATTTTCAGCATACTACAATTGACATGCATGTACTGGGACATCCTAAATATTTTTCTGGCATACTAAATAGCAGGGAAGTACGGGTATTGGAACGCATGGTCAATTTATTTATAGCATATTTTTCTATACTTCTGAGGACCCACATTGACCAAATGCATTCCCTTGCCCCCATGCTTAACCTTTACCTGTTTGTGTGTTACCAACAGCTGTGTGAACCTGTCTTGAGAGGACACAAATCTATTTGGTTGGTGAGCAGAGCTCAACAATGCATTGTTGTTGTTTTTTTGTTGTTTTTATGGCATTTTGCTTTTATTAGACATGTTTGTAGAGACAGAGGTGAAATGGGGCAGAGAGGGGAATGACATGCAGAGAACTGACCCGGGCGAGATTCGAACCCGGGTCGCCCTCACCCACTGCGACACCGCATTGTTAGGGTTTTGGCTTGTACATTTGCAGAATTATATTTTGTAATAGTATAATATGAAAGGGCGAGCCAATTCACAATTTTAAAAGTCAAGAGAATGTATACTCTAATTGGGTAAGAGGCTGAATCTATAAAGAATTAATCAGAGGGGGCAGGAGCAGTGCCCAGAGTTATGATAGCCTATAAGGGCAAATGTAAAAAAAAAAAATGTTAAACCGTGGGACGGGGGCATTTTTTAAGAAAACAGCTCAATATTTTTGATATTTCATTAATTTGCGTTACATAATTTGACTGGTTACACAAAAGCTTCCCTTCAGTGTGGCGTTTTCTCCTGAATAGGCCCAGTTTATGCCAATGTTTTTCAAAGATTATTTTTTGGTATTTTCAAGCTTTATTAGATAGTACAGAGTTGAAATGGGGAGACAGAGAGAGAGGGGGGATGATCTGCAGTAAAGGTCCACAGGTCGGACTCGAACCTGCAACCACTGCAACGAAGGCCGGAGCCAATATGGTACGCGCTCTATCCACTACACCACCGGAGCGCCCAATGGCAATGTCTCTTGAACATGTTTATTACACTGTTGATTTTTGGGATGAAATCAGAAGTATTTTCTTATTGCTCAATCCAAATGTCAAAGGATAATTTGTGAAGTCATCCATGGCAGGATTAATCCACATCTGGAGTTTGGTGAAGTTGGTCCAACTTTCAATTTCAAAATAAAACGATGTGTTACTTCACCAATTTTTTTATAGAAATGATTGACGTACTTCTTCTTATTATAAGGGATACACTGTGTTCTTTAAAGATATGTAGGCACTTTAACAATACAAGAGGCAAGCCAGGTTGTTTTTGATTTGGCACCAATATTGAGTAATAAAAATACTTTTAATCTTGTCCCCGTAAAGCACTTTGAATGGCCTTGTGTCTGAATTGCGCTATAGAAATAAACTTGCCTTGCCTTGAACTTTAATAGCAAGGTATTTAACCATTTTAGCAAGCCAAATTGTTTTGGATTCAGCACCAACATTGAATACTAAAAGCACTTTGAATGAAAGGTATTTTAAACATTTTACCATTTCGGTAAGTGTGGTTTCAAAGGAGCGACAGGCCTTGATTTAAGATTGAAAAGGTTAAAGAGGATCGTGTGGGCCAAATATTACTGGGACAAAACTTTTATTTCTACTTTTGAAAAGATGGACGGTTAGAGACTGGCCTATGTATAATGAATATACCATGGAATAAGTTGTGTTTTTAAGTACAGGCTTAAGCACAGCAGTCTCAAATCTAGTGGGCTATTTAAAGCTCACATATTATGCACTTTGCTGTCAATTTTATATGGTCTAAGTATTCCCTAATACTTATTTTTTTAAATGTTTGCTGAAAAACCCGTTCAGATCATTTATTGTAGCAAGCCTCTATACCCTGATGTTCCTCTGGTCTCAGGATGACCTATATTGGTGTCTGCAGCCTGCGATCTGGCTGGCCCCTCCCACCTCTCTGCCGGGCCCTCCCACCGTCTCTGCCGTGCTCTCGTGATACTAGAGAGACACTGCGTGACTGCGAACACAGTGTTTACCCGGAGCGAAGCCATACTTTGAACAGTTTGACATGACCTGACATGATTAAAACCAGTGAAAACAGTAGTTTCAAAGTTTGGTTTCTACAGGAATAACTTCCCACCCTTTGTGGTGTTAAAAACGAGGCATTATTAAACTGCAATGGGGAAGCTAAGCAAACGTTGGGTGCTACTCCCGAAGCTACATGCTACACTAGGTAAATAACAGGCAAACAACCATTGAGGAGATTCCTTTCAGTTTCACCGATGGAATTACTACACAAGTAGCTCCCTAAGCTTTGTCTCGTTATAAACGCGGCATTATTAAGACTGCTGTGATTAAGATAAATTAGTGGATTATGAGCAGAATGCCTCTGTGTTGGTTTATGTAACACTTTGCATGGTTTGCTGTACTACGGGCATCTTGTCGCTTAGCGGGGAAAACAACATGGCTGTTGCTCGGAAAATGTTCCAGAGGATCTCGGGGCCGTGGACCAATAAGAAATGGGGGGGAGGGGAGTTATCATAGAACACTGCACGGTTGACATTTCTTTATATGTCCATGGAAGTTTCTGGTTACTAATGTGGGAGGAAGCATGAACATATAAAGAAAATATGGGGAAGTGGCTGTGCCGACTGTGACGTTATAGTCGGCGAGAATTCTGACTGGAGTATATTGGCACACCGTGGACCCATAGTTATGTTCCAACACATTTAAAAAGTGCGTTTTGCATAATATGTGACCTTTAAGACCAACCCTGCGTTCCAATCCCCATACTTCCCTACTATTCAATATGCCAGAAAAAGATTTAGGATGTCCCAATACATGGACGTCAATTGTAGTATGCCAAAAATATCTAAATTCCCCACTAACTCTAACAGCATTTAGGAGTATTTGTCTTTATTCTTGACATTTCTCGACATAATAAAAACAATCTTCCTTATCTGATTTATTTTTCTCTCCTGTTGCCCTAAAACTCTTCTGTACTTTAGTATGTAGTGTAGTAAAAAGAAAGAGTATGTGATTTGGAACAGGGAATGTTTTAAAGGTGCAGTGTGTAAAAAGAATAGACAGTTTCTTAGAATAGACTTGGTAGAAATGGAATATAATATTCATAAATTATATTATTTTTTATTTTTCATAGGATGTGCCGCAATGTCGCACCGCCATGTTTCTACAGCAGCACAGAATGGACAAACTTAACGGCCGTTTTACACGTTTTTATATACAGTGGGCGTCCTGGGGAAATGCACCTGTTGGAAGACCAAGAAGAAGAACCATATAATACATAACTAAATACATCTTCACCTCATCACTTGATATTGTAGGAAAGACTTGAGGCAGTGGTGGATGATGCCATCTTTAGTAACTATAGCTTATTGTCCATGAAGGCCACCGTAGCGTCTGCAAATTCTCTCAAATGAAGGTGTTGGCAAGGGACTGTGCAATCTGGAATCTCACCACTAGATGACACCAAAATACACAGCACCTTTAATAGAGAGAGAGAGTCTCAAAAATAGCCAGAATTACTTACTGGGAATCAGCATATGAATAATTGTACAGCCGATTTTGCAGAGGTCGCAGGTAAAGCAGAACTTGTTTTATATCTGATCTTTCATTTCATTTTCATTTAACTTTTATTTATCCTCGAGAGACCAATTGAGGGGTGACCCTCATTTACAATGATGTCGAGTAAATAAATTCCAAGGAAAAACAACAATACATACACAATATTTAATGCAAATACATCAAATACACAACAACAGGTGAAGAGAGAAAAAAAAAACAATTGAAACATTTACCTAGTGGTGAAGAGTGGCAGCAATTAAAATGAAATGGGTGAAAGTACAATATAGCCTAATTAAAACAGTTACAGGTAGAGTTTGGCAGATTTAAGATAGTTTGTTTAAATTGATTAAAGGATATGAAGGTATTTAGTTTAATTTGTTGCTGTAAGTTGTTCCAGGAGTCGGGGGCACTGAAGCCAAAAGCTGTCTTTCCCAGCTCAGACCGGGCTTGTGGGACATAATGCATGAGCATGTCAGTGGAGCGGGTCTGATAAAGCCCATCTGAAATTTGCAACATTTCTGTTAAATAACGAGGAAGCTTCCCGGTCAAGGCTTTGTAAATAAAAATATGCCAATGTGCGTCACGTCTCTCTTTAAGGGAGTACCACCCAACCTTTTCATATAAAATACAATGGTGTGTGTCATAAGCATCTCCTGTGATGAACCTTAAAGCAGAGTGAAAAACAGAGTCTAGGAGTTTAAGACATGAATGAGATGCATGCCGGTAAACCACATCACCGTAATCAAGGACAGACATAAAAACTGCCTCAATAATCCTTTTCCTACTAAATAAAGGGAAGGTGGTTTTGTTCCTATAAAAATAGCCAATGTTTTGTCGTAGTCGACAAACAAGATTTTTTATATGGAAATTAAAAGTTGTCTATGATACTAAAGAAAAGTATAAAGGGTCAAGGCTTTTCAACAAGTTAATCTGCTGTTTAAAGGAAAAATATGTCTCGCATTGCATTATGTTCCTACTGATTAATCGAGATTAATAAATTGGTGGTTTGACTGCAAGTAGAGCATGCCTGTAATTTAATCCATTTTAATTGCCACAAGAGATATAAAAATTCCATTTACGTTCTACTACTCTATTGCAAAAACCTTGTATGTCTCTACACACACACACACACACACACACACACACACACACACACACACACACACACACACACACACACACACACACACACACACACACACACACACACACACACACACACACACACACACACACACGCTACTTAACCTCCATCCTGGAACAAAGCTTGAGAAAATACACTTGAATACTTCCAGATCATTTTGTCTCTTTGCACATCGTTTATCATTTTAAAGAACAATGATGGACCACTATTAAAATACATTTTCCGCGGTGGTCGGATGTCCAAAAAAATGACCCAAGTTTCTGCCAATACATTTTTACCCCTAAGAAATTAGGTAAAGGAAACATGAAACATCTTAAACTGTTTTAAAAAAAAAAAGATGGTTGGCAGCACAATCTAAAGATGTATAGAGTGGTTTGTGAATTAATATTGTTAGCTTGTTCGAGTAAGAGAGGAGGCAACCATTCATTCCTGTTAACTCTTTCCCTGCATTCCAATCCCCATACTTCCCTACTATTTAGTACACCAGAAAATGTAGGATGTTCCAATACATGCAAGTCAATTGTAGTATGCTGAAAAATACAGAAATGCCCCACTAACTCCATTAGCATTTTGGAGTATCTGTTTTTGTTCTTGAAATTTCTCGACATAATGAAAAAAAATCTTCCTTATCTGATTCTCCTGTGGCCCTAAAACTCTTCTGTACTTTAGTATGTAGTGTAGTAAAAAGAAAGAGTATGTGAATTGGAATGCAGGGTTTGTTTGCATTAGTGCAGATTAACTGTTGTTGTGAGCAGTATGTGTTCTCATGCCTTTTCACACTTTATGTTCATTTTGCTTTGCTCATTGTCTTCTTCTGTCTGTCTGTCTGTCTGTCTGTCTGTGTACCTGTCTGTCTGTCTGCCTACCTGTATGTCTGTCTGGCTGTCTGTCTGTCTGTCTGTCTGTCTGTCTGTCTGTCTGTCTGTCTGTCGGTGGAGACGAGACGGTGTGGATCAGGTCCCCCCTCTGGCAGCATCTGAAGTCCTCCAGCATCCACACTATTCACAGTTCATATCTCACTTTAGTATTACCATGTAAACATCTGGTCAATGATTAAACTCCTTTGTGATTTTCTATTATTTTCTGTACATGTGACATCTATTGCAGCATGTCCATCCTGGGAGAGGGATCCCTTACTCTGTCGACTCTCCCTGAGATTTCTTAATTTGTTTGTCTGTTTGTTTGTAAATGCTGCCACACTGAGAAATACAGAGATAATGTGGAGTTGATAGGATTAATCAACTTTGTGTCAACTTATTTTACAATGGCTTGAATAAAACGTACTTGATTTCTATGAAAAAGTTACGCACTATTGCTTTAACGGTCTAATTTAGTTCAGGAGGGGAAATAATAGTAGCTGCCAATGCAATTATCAAACTGGCTGCTCCTGTAATCCAGAATTTAGTTCTAAGCCAATACCCTAGGCTATTGTCCATAAAAAGCTTATATAACGCCAAATGGGCATCTGGTTAATTTCGATTCCTGGCCATTACAGGCAAAATAACCCGACGGACTACGGGGGAAAGTGCGACAGTCACGGGGGGGCCCATCAGATTTTTTTTTTTTTTTTTTTTTTTAAGCTGAATGTGGGGCCCCGATCTTCAAAGGCCCTGAACAAAGCCATTCCAAAAAAAGAAATAAATAACTGGCTCGTGATAGGCCCCTGACCCTTGCAAGGAGATCAGGGGCCTGCGCATGACTAAGGCATGTGTGCGGGAGAGTAAGCAGGAGCAAGCCAACATTGAATTGAACTGGTGGCGAAAATAAACGCAGCGATGTTTCTATGGGGATATTTAGCTGATATAAGTGCTGGCAAAGCTAGGACAGTTTAAGACTCCACATCACTGTGGCAACACAACCTATCTATCAGCTCAGAAAGTGCAGAGAAAAGTTTGATGAATGCATGAGAGTGATGGCCCAATCAAGTTTCAGTAAGTTTAAAGAAGTGCCACACTGTTACTGTCTTTGAAATGCATTTAGACATTTTAAGGGGAAAACACATTGTATTTATTATTTCAACTATTGAGTTATTTGTAGAACAGCATGCTAGTGTAGGTCAACAAGATTTAGTTTCTGAATTTTCAATGCTGCTTTATTTTTATGTTTTGAATTGGGAAATACAAAACGACCAATAACCTTTGTATTTAAAAAGAAATCAAGCAAGTTGGCTAATAATGACCATTAATGAATTATAGGCTATTGCATCACAGTAGGCCTATTGTCCACAATAATCACAGACACACACACACACAGTCGCACACACACACACACACACACACACACACACACACACACACACACACACATGCTTGCTCACACACACACACACGCTCACACTATATGAACTTTGTTTTGGGTCTAAACGAGATAAAACTACTTTTGTTGTTGTTGTCTAGCATTTATCTGATGTAACATATCCTCACACACAGACTGAATGAAAGTAATTTGTGGAACACTGCATGACTTTTGACACACATACAGTAGGTATTAGAAAATTAAATCATAAGTGGCAAGTCCTCATGTGCCCTCATGCAAAATAAAAACAAATGGACCCATACTGAGAAAAGCAACAGGAGAATATGTTGTTTAAGAGCTGACTTGAAAATTAGGTGGATCCAACAAGCAATAAAAACGAGACTTTATGGTATTTTTAAATGTAATGTTGGAATGTCTATCGTAAATGGTAAATGGACTCCACTTATACAGCACTTTACCCTGTTTTTTCCACAGACCCAAAGCGCTTTACATTGTTTTGTACACATTCACCCAATCACACACACATTCATACACCGATAGCAGCAGCAGCTACCACGTAGGGTGCAAGCTATAACTATCGGAGCAATTTAGGGTTCAGTGTCTCTTTGCCCAGGGACACTTGGACATGTGGCGGGGAGACGGGGGATCGAACCACCGACCCTGTAACCCAGTGGACGACCGTCCCACACACTTCACCACAGCCGCTCTGTCTAATCACCCTGGTGAATTAACAGTATGCAAAGGGGTTAATAACCTGCTAAGACAAAACAGTCATCCTCTGCAACAGACAAATACACAATGTCAACATAAGATAGTACCTCACTTCTCCGGGCCCCTTTTTTTAAGATTATTTTTTGGCATTTTCAAGCTTTATTAGACAGAGTTGAAATGGGGAGACAGAGAGAGAGAGAGAGAGAGAGAGAGAGAGAGAGAGGGGGGGGGATGACCTGCAGTAAAGGTCCACGGGTCGGATTTGAACACACGACCAATGCAACGAAGGCCGTAGCCAATATGGTACGCACTCTATCCACTACACCACCAGAGCACCCTGACCATGGGCCCTTCAGTACGTTATTGTTTTGTATCAGCGTAAATAGGTCGACATTTATGCTACTTGCTTTATCTTGTGTGCATGCATAGTTATTAGATAGTGCCACGCTATGTCAGTATGCGCTCTTCTTAAGACATTAAAACATTTTTTTTAAAGGCCGGTAATAATGTGTTTCATTTAACAACAGTGATTTTACAATTATGGTAACGGTTTCCTGTTTTTGCAGAATTACTGTTCTTGGATGTAGGCCCACTATACTTTATTTTCTACTCACAATATTCTAGTCATGCTAGCAATTAGGAAGGCAAGGCAGGTTTATTTAAACAGCACAATTCAGACACAAGGCCATTCAAAGTGCTTTACATAGGCATACAATACATCTAGATTAGACATTAGAAATTGCATTTGAGAAATAGTATAAACAAAGAAAATACATCAGTCTAATTTGTCCTCTGATGATCATGAATGACATGTAACAGCAAACGAGACCATCAGTGCAAATAATGCTATTTTTATATAGTTTTTCAAATTGCTTTTATCCGGGTACGCTCACCCAGGAAAAACAGCTGGCGCAGTAAAAACACTACCGCTTTTGGTCCAAAGGGGGTGCAAGAATGAACACAAACTTTTTTTGTTTGAAAATTCCTCATAGCCTCTTTAAAGACATCACAGGGTCAAGTTTGAGTAACACTAGCTCGACCTCTCTTCGTTGTTTAAACAAACCCTCAAAACGTCAGTCCATGTTATTTGAGAAGGATTGGTTGTTTTCTCCGTCACTCATCAGTCTCTCAATCAGCGCGGTAACTTTGAAAGACAACAGACGTCTGGCAGGTTTTTTGCGAGGTGTCACTAGAGTAAAATAAACCGGCCCTAGGGTCATTCTAATGTCTGTGTCACTCAAATCTATCCTCTGACATCTGTTTCGGCTTTCACACTCACTGCAAGCTTTTTTTTATGTGTCAAAGCTGGGGTGGAGGATTTGGGGAGAAAATAGCAGTTGGGACAGAGATTCGAATCCAAATACCTCAACCGCTCCACTTGTTGTCTTTGGTCCCTCCCCTATGGTCCCTCCCTGACACGCTCTACATCAACAACGTCGGTGCCAGAGTGAATGGACAGTCCCAACAGCCAATAAGAACAGAGAATCTGAGCCTCGCTCTGATTGGTCAAAGTGTACAGCTCATGTTAACTTTGACCAATCAGAAATCATACACCTCAGCTTTAATAGCTCAGTTCTGTTTGTTCTGTCACGCCCTGTTTTGTGCTCTGGGGTTCCATCCTGTTTATGTTTTTTTTTTTTTATCTTGTTCAATTGTATTTTTCTTTTAACATTGATGTCAGGGGACTGCAGATGAAAAATAGCTCATTTTGGCTAATTCTGTCATTCTTAACCCATGTATGATCAAGTGTTTTATTAATTTGCACTGTCCCCTTCTTAAAGGCCTACTTCACCGGTTGGAATATGAAGGTGTATTGAACTCGGAGATCCTATTTAGTATAAATGTGCAATTTTTAAAAAAATCGGATCATCTTAGCCTGAGAAAAGGCAGAAAGAGTGTTTTATGGTCTCACTGTCTAACCCTACATTTTCCTTACTGTGACATCACAGTAAGGGTTAGAATTAACAGGACAGCTGGGCCAAGGGAAGACTGAGGAAAGATGGAGCGAAGAAAAACCTCATTCATTATATTATAATAGTTATTTTATAGTGATAGAACGCTGGTTCCGTATGGGTGAAGTATTCCTTTAAATACACTGAACTGAATTGAATTGACTTGTGTTATGTGTTGCTTACAATTATGTGTGAAAGCATTTACTGTAAGCCTCAGGGCATGTGGTGGTGCTTATGGGGTGTCATGCAAGGGCGGGTGTGTGTGTGTGTGTGTGTGTGTGTGCGTGCTTGTTTGTGTGTGTGTGCGTGTGTGTGTCTGTGTGTGTGTGTGTGTGTGTGTGTGTTTGTGTTGTGTGTGTGTGTGTGAGAGAGAGAAGTTGGTTTTTGAAGTTTTATTATGTGTTGACTTATCATTTTTATTATTGTGTATGTATGTGTGTGTGTGTGTGTATGAGGTGTGTGTGCTTGCGTGTGGTAGTGTGTGTGTGTGTGTGTTTGTATGTGTGTGTGACGTGTGCGTGTGTGTGGTAATATGTGTGTGTGTGTGTGTGTGTGCGTGTGCGAGAGCAAGAGAGAGAGAGAGAGAGAGAGATTTTTATTATGTGTTGACGGATCATCCACCATTTGGTCCAGACTGAAATATCTCAATAACCTTCAGATAGAGTTCCATGGAATTCTCTTCACACATTTGTTTTCCATAAAGCATAAAGGAGGATCCATTTTATTTACTTCTGCCAACAGCACATTGACGTGTGTGTGCTGTGGGTCAAACATCTCGCCAAACAACTGGATCAAATACTCAGAAATTGATTTGTAATAACTTTGGTGATCCTCTGACTTTTAATTTTACATCATAGTCAAGACAAAGTGTACATTTCTCCAACACCTTTTAGGCATATGACCAAATACCTGCACAATTATTATATTCTCAAATAACACCATGCTAACACGCTGAGCTAAGACTGTGAATATGGAAACATTATACTAACCTTCACATATTAAACGTGCAGTGTGTAGAATTTTGGGTTTTATTTCCTAGCAGATTTTGTAGAAAGTAATTATAATATCCATAAGTACATTTAATTTAGTGCATAATAGCTGAAAAAAATGTTTTGAATTATTTTTTTTCCTTAGAAAGGGTCTCATATATGTCCATATTTCTGCATATTTTGGACCAAGGCCTAGTGCCGCCAACTTGAAAGTGTCATAGTTGGAATGTCATCAGGTGCATTGTTTAAAATGTAGAATTGTTCTTGTCCTTGAAGGCCACTGTAGCTTCTGTTATTATTCGAAAGGGTTGGGGTTACCCAGGGAGTGTTGCATTCTAGAACTTTGTAGAACTTTCTTGATGATGTTATATTACACACTGCACCTTTAACATTGTTAGTGAGAAATCATATAATAACTCTTGTGTTTGAGTACAGCCTTACAGACGTGCTGGTATGTTCAGGTATAGTGTACAATTTTTTCTCACTTTTCCAGGGAGAATTAATTCAGTAAACCTAGAAAATCATTTTAGACATGGCTCAACATACAACATACAGTCCAAAACAAACTCTGAATATATACATTAGAAGAGCACTAGGGCCAAGGGGGAGAAAAAAAATAGACAAAGAAGTTGTGGTTAATCATTATGTCGAGAAATGTGAAGAATACAGTCGAATACTGCAAAATGCAATTGGATGTAAAGTGGGGCATCTCGGTATTTTTGGCATACTGCATTTGACATGCTTCTTTTTCTGGCACTCACACACACACACAGGCAGGCAGGCAGGCAGGCAGGCAGGCAGGCAGGCAGGCAGGCAGGCAGGCAGGCAGGCAGGCACGCACACACACACACACACACACACACACACACACAGACACACTACGTCAACGAGAAGCAACATAAGGCATATTTGGGTTTATTAGAGTACATTGCATTTTTGCATCACAACAACAGGTGAAGGGGATAGCATACGAGGGAGGATTTTTCCCTCAAAAAAGGCCATAATCATTTGTCTTTCTATTAGCACCAGATGTAAAACCCTGAAACCAAGCAGAAAACAGTTCAGCGGAGGGTCTGGTTCACATTTATCTGTCCATCCTTGGGCATTATTTGACCTTTCTCCGTTACACACACACACACACACACAGACTTACACTCACTCACACACACACACACACACACACACACACACACACACACACACACACACACACACACACACACACACACACACACACACACACACAGCCCACTACAGTATTAGTCCCGCCTACTAGTGTAAACCTCCCAGTATGTTTTCATTATCAACAGAAGGTAAAACTGCTACTTAAGCAAAGGGATATAAGACGGAAAGGGTCGGAGCGCTCGTCGATACAAGGGAGTTTTGGAGAATGCTGAAAACATATTTAGGGTGAAAAAAAGCCCCAAAAAAACAGATATTTTGAGGAAAAACCGACAAAATTAAAGGTGAATTGTGAGAAGAGAGAGGTCGGATAGTAGACTGGGTTTCTTGTGGACCAAAAAAGGCAAAAAATTAAGAAACAACAAAAAAAGAGCTGGAAGGAATAGTGCAGAGCCATTCCACCATACAGCAGATACGAAAGAACTTGACAGTGTGAAAGACTGATTCCCGGCAAAAACACAGGTAAGGCGAAATGTAATTTATTTTGTTGCTAATTTTGTCATTTTCAAAACCGTTTGTAGGAAATGGCTTGAGCTTGGGCGATGGAAAGAAAGTGCAGCGAGCAAAAGCACAACACACACAATGGCGTCTAGGGCTCAAACACTCCAGAAAAGTTTAAAATTTCTAACGCATTCCCCGATTTCATGATTTTACGGCGCTTCGGATGTTGTATATCAGAGAAAGTTTGTGGACATAATCATCGTTAAGGTTTTTTTTCCCTGTGTGCCGGCGGCTTTGAAAGTATTTCCCTTTCAGCTGCGGCCTGTAAAGTGCAGTCTGTGGCACACATATTACACTCTACAAGGTCATGTTAAGTGTGTCTAGAGTTTGGGTCTATCCCGTATAATGGGACTTGGAACTTAACTTAAACATGTCAAAATGCAAACGAGAAAAAGCGACAATGAAGAATTGTGATTGAACCCATTCTAACCCTTTCCTAGATAATTTGCTAGAATTTTTTTTATCTTCACTTACTAGCATGTATTGACCCTTTCTATTTCCAAAATCACAGGCGTATTAAAGGCAACGCAAGGCAAGTTTATTTCTATAGCACAATTCAGACACAAGGCCATTCAAAGTGCTGTACAGGGGCAAGATTAGAATACATAAAACACATTATAAAACATTTAAAAGCGAATGAAAATAAGCAAATAAAATAAAAATTGCAGGTTAAAATGGAAACAAAAAAGTCTTCAGACTCGATTTAAAAGAACTGAGAGTTGCAGCAGACCTCAAGTTTTCTAGGCAGCTAAAGGCAAAGCGCCTGTACTTGCATTCTCATTTAGAGTACAGTTAAGGCGAGACACCCTGCAGATGAATAGGGTAAACGTTTTAACTTAAATTAAATCATCATGAAACTTAACCAGTTTATCAATTGTATTAAAACAATTTTTATTTTATTTTACAATTTTTGGAAAGATGTTTGATTTACTATGCAATTTATAACTAATAATATGTGAATTTGGATAGCTTTAGAAGCTGAATATATAGACGTTGATTAAATCCCAAATTAAAGTCTTTATGTCATTCTTAGAAATTATTGTGTTACAAAGTTTTAACATAATATAATTTGGGTATAACCTCTTTTTATGACTAATCAGGTAATAAATTATAACATACTGTATGAGCAAATTATTCTGTAATAACATTCAGTGCTTAAAGGATCATGGAAGGTTTAGTTGATGTAAGTGCTTTAGAAGTTGAGATTTCTGGTTCAGAGTATTTGAGAAAAATCTTTTAAAGTCAACAGCCTTTAAAGATGGTTGAATAGGAGAAATATATACTGATGCAAAGAGACGAGGTTTAGTTAAATAGCTGCTGGAATATGACGTTTATATTGTACAGTTTAACACGCATTTATTCATTTCTACACTTTATAAACAGTAAAACATGTCATGTTAAACCATTACATTTATAGCAGAATATAATGTGTATACACTATGTACGGTGATATTTCACCTTTAGTATTTTGCTAAAAGTGTACTTTTAATACCATTAATATCTTAATGATGTTTTAAAGGTGCACTGTGTAATATGACATCATCAAGAAAGTTCTACAAAGTTCTAGAATGCAACACTCCCTGGGTAACCCCAACCCTTTCAAATAATAACAGAAGCTACAGTGAAGAACAATTCTAAATTTTAAACAATGCACCTGATGACATTCCAACTATGACACTTTCAAGATGGCGGCACTAGGCCTTGGTCCAAAATATGCAGAAATATGGACATATATGAGACCCTTTCTAAGGGAAAAATAAATAATTAAAAAAGAATTTCAGCTAATATGCACTAAATTAAATGTAGGGGAGAACGGGGTAATTTGAGCCACTTTTTACATTTGCTCCCCTCTAAGCGAGCTAAAATTATTTATCTCTCAAATGTACACATTTCCCATTAATTCAGGATGTTTCCTATAAATGGGCATTAGCAGATTTTTTTCAAGACAAAGGGCAGTGAGAATATGATTGTTTTAAAAAAAGTTGTCATGTGGCTCACTTTACCCCAGCTGCGGGGTAAACTGATCCACTTACTTTTTCCACTCTGAAACTACCATAACAACACATATTGTAACAGTTAGAATCCTGAAAGCTAGCCACACATTCCAGGACTAATGTCAGTAAAAGAATGATGGGGTTTGTCAATTAAGCAAAGCAAATTTTTTTTCAGCTATTATGCACTAAATTAAATGTACTTATGGATATTATAATTACTTTCTACAAAATCTGCTAGGAAATAAAACCCGAAATTCTACACACTGCAGGTTTAATTTTGTTTTAATACGATAACCCTTTTCTCATCTGGATTTTGTACTAGTAGATTTAATTGACAAAAGCAAACAAAAATGTTCAAAGATGAGGAGAATGTGCACTATCATCCCGAAATATCGCTTTGTCATTTGGGTTTAAACCTGCAGTGTGTAGAATTTTGGGTTTTATTTCCTAGCAGATTTTGTAGAAAGTAATTATAATATCCATAAGTACATTTAATTTAGTGCATAATAGCTGTTTTTTTTTAATTATTATTTTTTCCCTTAGAAAGGGTCCCATATATGTCCATATTTCTGCATATTTTGGACCAAGGCCTAGTGCCGCCATCTTGAAAGTGTCATAGTTGGAATGTCATCAGGTGCATTGTTTAAAATGTAGAATTGTTCTTGTCCTTGAAGGCCACTGTAGCTTCTGTTATTATTCGAAAGGGTTGGGGTTACCCAGGGAGTGTTGCATTCTAGAACTTTGTAGAACTTTCTTGATGATGTCATATTACACACTGCACCTTTAAGTGAATCATTATAATGATAAATAATGCATGAAAACATAAAAAAAAAAGTTCTAGAAACTCTGTAATATCATTTTGAAGTGTTTAGTGCTCTTTTACATTTCTGTTACATTTGCTTTTACAAATAAATATTAAATTTGTTTTGTTTTATTTTGTAAAAAAAAGTTTATTTAAGATTTTTGGTTGTCGTGATCAGGAAACAAAGGGTGAAATATTGCCGCTAGCAGTGTGTTTTTCTGCTATATTTTCTAAGTCAAATAGCATGCCCTTGTGAGTTGTGTGTGTGTGTGTGTGTGTGTGTGTGTGTGTGTGTGTGTGCGGAGCCAGCAATATCTGCACAAAGAGGATACATTTAAAAAAGGATCCCGATGCATTTACAGCATTTATTGCCAATTTTCATGGAAATTACTGCAAAATTATTTCATAATGAGAACCGGGCCTCGGCAACGCTCTGGGGCCTCATTTATAAACGTGGCGTACGCCCAGAAGAGGGAGCACGCCAATTTCTACGCAAACATTGGGATTTATAAAAAGCAAACTTGACGGGAAGATGTGTGGTCCTCCACGCAAACTCTGACCCATGCGTACGCACAGAAAGTGGAGAAAGGAGAAACGGCGACTCCGTCGGCACATGCATGAAGTGCGAGAACGAATGTGTTTGTGTAAAATGAATCCAGATATAGGCCTATTATAAGCCATGTAGGTCTATCATATAGGGAGTTCCTTTGCAAAACGGATGAAGCCATTCTTACAACTAATAAAAAAATGCCTCCACGGATTTTTCCATGGAGTGATACCAACAAAAAACAAAACGAATTAGGATCTTAAATAGCCTACAAATGGAGATATGAGTGCAAATTAAAAAAAAAAAAATGTTTGAATAAGCTCTGCATGTTATTGGATTCATTCTGATAATATTGAGGTGGAGTCAGGTCCGGATTAAGAGGAAAGATTACACTAGGCATACCCCATTTTTTC
The DNA here is from genome assembly GCA_026929865.2 of Hyperoplus lanceolatus. NCBI lineage: Eukaryota > Metazoa > Chordata > Actinopteri > Uranoscopiformes > Ammodytidae > Hyperoplus > Hyperoplus lanceolatus. The sequence continues at coordinate 6,266,235 of CM049396.1, forward strand.
GGGCCCCCTCCAAATGGATACTTCACAATTTGGTGAAGAAACTACTTACATTTGAACTGCCACACGAGTATTATGCTCATTCATTTGTTTAAGAGTTGCGCGTTTGTAAACGGGAGTAAAGAGAAACGTAACCGAGTGTGCGAGTTCACGTCTGTTCGTGAGCTCAGTGCAGGAGCATTTCTGTAAGGTGCGTGCAGAGTCCAATGTGGGAGCAATTTTTCAAACTGGATGAAAAACGGTGCCGTGCAATGCTTTATTCAGCATAAAGTTTTTACACAAAAATATAATGCAGTGTCCTCTGGGATGGGCTTGGTGCTTTTTTTTCTTTTATGGGACATATTTCTCTGTAATATAATGAATGCATTTAAATGCAGTGAGAGGAACGAAGCAGAAGAACTCTATTGTCCAGCTATCTTTTTTTCCATAGTTGAGGCTGAAATAGGCTATAGACTATACACAGTGCATGGGCAACTGAGGGCAGCCCCATTTCCAATTTTTTTAAATAAACTCAATACCGAGTGATAAGTTAACCTCGGATGAACTGATTCAATTATTAGGCTATTAACTATCCAGACCAAAACTTACATTTGCATAATATGATGTTATTATCAAACACACATACTAAATATATATATATATATATATATATATATATATATATATTAAAAAAAAAAATTTTTTTTTATCCCTCTCACTGGGCCCCCTCGTGGAAATGGGCCCTAGGCACGTGCCTAGAATGCCTATGCCTAGATCCGGCCCTGGGTGGAATACAACCTATTACTTTTACACTGACGCTGTTCTCGATGCCTCAGTCAGGCAGACAGGAGTGCACAGTTTCATACACTAATCACAAGCCTACTGTACATCACATAGGCTACTGTGCTAATTTTTCGCGGTTTTTAGTCCGTTATCTATGTGTTTTTCTTTGTGTTTAAGCACGTCGTAGGCCTAATGGCACTTTTCCACTGCATGGTACCAGCTCGACTCGACTCGACTCAACTCGCATTTTTGGCGTTTCCACCGCAATTTCATGGTACCTGGTACCTGGTAGCGGCTGCTTTTTTGGTATCGCCTCGCTCTAGGTTCCAAGCGAGCTGAGCCGATGCTAAAAGGTGACGTCGGCAGACGGCCGGCCACTGATTGGCCAGAGACTATTGTCTGGCCAATCAGTGGTCTGCCGACGCTTCTGATTGGCCAGAGACTACCGGCTTCATTCTGTTGTTTATTCTCCCCAACTCTCCGGGACTTTTGAGTGTATTTACGCCGCGATCAGCCTACTCTGGCTTTCTTTCAGTTTTCATGTCTGTCCTTGATTACGGTGATGTGGTCTACCGGCATGCACATTCATCACATTCATGTCTTAAACTCCTAGACTCTGTTTTTCACTCTGCTTTAAGATTCATCACAGGAGATGCTTATGATACACACCATTGTCTCTTATATGAAAAGGTTGGGTGGTCCTCCCTTAAAGAGAGACGTGACGCACATTGGCACATTTTTATTTACAAAGCCTTGACCGGGAAGCTTCCTCGTTATTTAACTGAAATGCTGCACATTTCAGATGGGCTTTATCAAACCCGCTCCACTGACATGCTTACGCTTTATGTCCCACAAGCCCGGTCTGAGCTGGGAAAGACAGCTTTTAGCTTCAGTGCCCCCGACTCCTGGAACAACTTACAGCAACAAATTAAACTAAATACATTCATATCCTTTGGCCAATTTAAACAGACTATCTTCGATCTGCCAAACTCTACTTGTAACTGTTTTAATTAGGCTATATTGTACTTTATGCCTTTTAATTGCTGCCACTCTTCACCACTTTGTAAATGTTTCAATTGTTCTTTTTTTCTCTTCTCTTCACTTGTTGTGTATTTGATGTATTTGCATTGAATATTTTGTTTGTATTGTTGTTTTGAATTTGTTTTGACTCGACATCATTGAAAATGAGGGTCACCCCTCAATTGATCTCTCGAGGATAAATAAAAGTTAAATGAAATAAATGAAATGAAAATTTCATTTGATTTGCATCACAGTTCCGAATTTTTCTCCATATATTCGCTAAGCTCACCCAGTGTTGGTTGTTGGGGAAGTTACTTTTAACATACGAGAGGAGACATGTAGGGCAGCTAGCAGCTAGGCTAAATTAGTAGCCAGCTGGGACAGACATGATAGCGAGCGATTACATTACAAGCCTCGGACTGAACTGATTACCTCAATAAAATATTCAGGCCGAGACACGGCTTGCATTTGAAAACACGTATCCTGAAACTAGCACTAAACGTCAACTTTATCATGCCCGTGTTTACGTGCATAGGGATGTACGTGACGCATCCCTACAGCTGACTGTGTGGCAGAGTCACACATCGGGACAACAACCATCCCTTTTAATGGCCCGTAGCAATATTCTTCTACTTCTTTTAGCAAACAGATACAAGGGGGGTATTTCTTAAACATTTTTCATCCGTGTTTTTGGCGGTTGGTTCAGTTAATAGTGCAACAACTGCTCGTAATTTCTGCTTTGCTACTTTGCTCCGGAGTAGGCTTTCAGCCCCACGACAACCCCGCCCACGTTCAGCAGGTACTATTTGCGGTGGAAAACGACCCGTGCTGCTACCAAACCAAGTTGAGTCGAGTCGAGTTGAGTCGAGTAATTTTGTTTTACCGTTTTCCAGCTGGAATGCAGAAACGAAAATTCCATCCGAATTTTCCTTTCTTGTTTATTGGTACAAAACGAAAAACGAATATGACAGAACAAGGAAATGGGTGAACGGAGGGTTTTGTTACTTTGTATTAAGAGCTTAGTCCCAATTATATGAAAACAAATAAACGAGCCTCATTGGCTGTGCCACTGAGAGCTTCCTGCTTCTGTATTTCCAGCGTAAAAGTAGCCTTTATAATATAATCATAGCATACACTGACCCATAGCCTATGCCCTATTGAGCACAATCTGTAAAATGTATAGCCTACATGTTCGAATAAAATAATAGGCCACATATTTTTTTTTATGTAAGAACACGTTCTCACTCCCAACCACTCAACATTTCTCCCCAACTCGTCCTCATTGACGCATGGTCATTGTCCCTTTGAGTCACTTTTCGATGTGCAATAATATAGCCTACCTCTATAGCCAGTACTTTGGCAAGGCATGTGCCAAGTGTGCCACCGCACAGGCAAGGACGGATTAACATGTCCACGGGCCCTGGACACAAACCAGCCATGGACCCCTACCAACACGCAATCACACACATTATAATGTAGGTCAGTGTATGCTATGGAGAAATGCAGCGTGCAGCCGAGAGAGAGAGAGAGAGAGCATGTCCCAAGCCCTGGATATACGGAGACATGTCCCCAATCTCGCCTCGCACCCGGCCAAGAGTCAAGCAGCTCCGTCCGCCCGACAGCATGTCATTCAAATAGGCTGCTGCATCCAAATCATCCCGTAATCACCAATTTGATACCAGAACAGTTGCCAGCGTGTCTGTTCTTCCCCAGCGCACAGCAAATGAGATATATATTTAGGCTACTATTGTTATTATAAAATGTCACTCAAGAGAGATGATAAACAAACATAATGGTCAGATATCATGTAGAGTAGATGTCAAAATGATAAGGCAGATTCTCTGGAACAACTAAAAAAGGCAAAAGTTGATGATGTGAACAACTTGTTTGTGCTTTAAAGTCGCCAGAACGCAAGAAACAAGTCTTTGAGGCTCCTGGGGGAGGACCCCCAGACCCCCGTTATTGTACAGACCCTAAATAAACGTGCCACACCGAGTTTTAATGAAACACACGCATAATCTATTTTCTGGCTCTACGTTATAGTGCAGCACCCCCACATATTGGAAATATCCTGGCGCCGTGCATGATGCTACAGGCAAACCATCCCGTTCTGGGACCTTCACAAGATCGACTTGTGCGTGGAAAGGAAGACACATCTTTCCTCTCTTCTGGTTGAGAGACAGGAGTCCGCGACGATGGCCAATACAGGGGTATACCAGGATGATTGCAAACTGGTTGTATAACGCTATGATTGTCGCAGCCGTTAAAATGAGGCTATTGATTTTCTGTTTACAAAGATGTCTGAATTGTTTATTGTTTATGAAAATAGACATTTTGAATTGAAATGATATTGATGATAATGATATTATATAGTACTGTTTATGCCTAGACTGCTTTGTTTTTTGTGGCCGGGCTTTCCGCACCGACCAGGTAGGCCAGGTGTGTGTTTGTCATGATGAAAAATAAAGGCAATCATTTTTTGAAGTCGCGAGTGCTTGGAGATTATTGGAAGCTAGTCGAGCTGACCTCGCCTTCTGTACCCACGGCTGTACCCAAAGAACAGCCGAGACAATGACACTACATGTGAAAATAAAGTGACAGCTGCGCTAACTTGATCAAGTAGCCTAAGGTCAATATTTTTACAGTTGTGAATGATGATGCTGTATTATTCTACTTGTTAAACATGAAGGCTATTGCACCAGGGCCGGCGGTAGCCAGGGGCCAGGGTGGGCCGTGCCCACCCAAATGTGAGCTGTGCCCACACAATCAAATTATTTTTTTTTTTTTTTTTTTTTTTAGGTGGAAGTCCAGACCCACTATCGGAAGGACCTGTTCATTCGCTGTACAAGAAAATGTCAAATAAAATTCAGAATTCTAATTGTATTATTGGGTGGGCAGGACAGCCTGCCTCCAAGTTACCCACCCGCTTACAGTGGTCACTGGTCAGCAGCGCCGGCCCGAGGCATAAGCGAAATGAGCGGTTGCTTAGGGTCCCGACTGCCAGGGGGCCCCCCCCAATTTTTTTTTTAGTTTGTGTGTTTGATATCAACATCATATTATGTGAATGTAAATTATCATACAATAAAAGGAATACAATGTTTTGGTAAATAGTTAATATCTTAATAATTGAATCAGTTCATCTGGGAGGTAATCCGAGGTTAACTGATCACGTCACGTTCAAGTCCATGGCATGCACAGTGTGTATTGAGTTTATTTAAAAATATTTGAAAATGGGGCTGCCCTCAGTTGCCCATGCACTGAGTAGGCCTATAGTCTATAGCCTATTTCAGCCTTGTCTGTGGAAAAAAAGATAACTGGACAACAGAGTTCTTCTGCTTCGTTCCTCTCACTGCATTTAAATTAATTCATTACAGAAAAATATGTCCCGTAAAAGAAAAAGAGCTCCAAGCCCATCCCAGAGGACCCTGCATAATATTTTATTTCTAATTTATATTTCTATGGAAAATCCATGTGTCTTTCTTCAATAGCTTCTAATTCATCCGACCCAGTGTCTCCAAATTATTTGTTCACACAAAACTCCTCAGATTTAGCCTCTTAATTTTCCTCTCAAAGTGCACCAGATTCATGCATTTCACTTTAAAAAGGTAAAAAAAATCTCCCGGGGGGGCATACCCCCGGACCCCCCTAGCAGGGTCGTGACCTCGGCTGGCTACTATTTTCACCCTGCTGGACATCAGAGGCAATAGTGGAAAGTAGTGTGTATACTATATAGCTCTGGACTACCACCATCCAGGTTGCCCAGTCCCAAAGCTTTCTCTTCAATCAGCTCAGGCGGCCTACAATTTAAAAAAAAGATACATTATGTTGTATATAATGTATATTATATGTTATTCATAAACATTTGGGAAAAAAACATGCAAGAGTCAAATCTCCCACACAGCAACACTCAAGTTAATTTGCATATTGTGTTCTACACAATTCACAGTAAATGTGCCAAAAAGCAGACGCAGAGATCTTACAAGGGCTAAAAATTTCGGCTCGCGCATCTTCGGCCTCTCTGCCCGGTGTGCCCACCCAAAATTTCTACAGGCCCACCCAAATCTAACTGTCTAGAACCGGGCCTGTATTGCACCCAGATTACCCGCGCGCAAAAGTAAAGCTGGGAGCGTGTGTCCTTGATTAATGCGCGTGCACGTCAATGAGCAGGGCCTCGCTACCCCCCCCCCCCCCACACACACACACACACCTGCCACGGACCTGTCTATAGCCTATCATAACGTCTATAATCCACGAGCCGAGACCGCAGGGAGGACCACAGCACAGTTGGCCGCCCCAATGGCTTTTTTTCCATGGGAAATTATGAATTTTACCTAGCAATGGCGAGACCACAGGTCTGTTTTTATAATATTGTTAGCGAGAAATACGCATTAGGCTATGATCGCCCGATCAGCGTTGGGTCAATCAACTCTGAGCGTGTTCACTCTGGGTTGAGCGCGTGCGTAAAAGCCATAGTCAATGGATCGCTGATAACATGTTTCACCATGGAAACAAGAGAAACAAATGCTTGATCCTAAAACACTCCTGTTAATAAAACAAAGAATGATATATGCCTATACAACTAGGTTTATTAATCTGAATGTAGAGCATATTCACGATGTGTAAGGTGGCCGCCATATGAACGACAAGAGGGCTGAGAACAAGGCTACTGATCAGATAAATGATCGATCAAACTTAAAATCATCAGGAAATGATAAAAACAGCCCGATGTGTGTGTGTGTGTGTGTATCAATTTCTAACCGTTGCAACTCAGATGTGTTGTAAGTCTTTTAAAATAAGACTGTTTCGTAACATAAGTAAAATTAATAAAGTTAAATTACCTGTCAAGCTATCATGATGGATGGACTTTATAAATACCTTGGGCCTATCCGAAAAGTATTTTTTGCATAGGAAATTTCCTTTCCTATCGAGATGAACCGGAAATACTCGGCGGATATGTGATCCGAATTCTCAAAATGCTTAGGAAAGGCATAGGAAAGGAGCCTCGATTCATCCTTTAACCCTCCTCTAGCATAGGTTACTCAGGACCAACCTATGCTAAAGGAAAGGAGATAGTGGTATCCCATAATCCTTTACGGCGGCAAGATTTAAAGCAACAGGCCACCGCCGGAGTTTACCGACTCTACACGAATACGAACGAGAGGTAAAACAGAAGAGAGGAGAGGAGAAGAGAGGAAGATATACCTCGGCTAAAACAAAATACCCCCCCCCCTCCCCACACACACACACAGGCTAAAGATAATAAAGAACTCATAAAAGACCAACATCATAATAGTTATTTTCGTAGCACATAATTTACACCATAAGAAAATAAAATACCAACTTCACATTTAATGAAGTTACTGGGGGCAGTTCATTTCAACATCAACACAAGTGTAGCCTCTTTTTATTACACATGTGAATTGGGATATATGGGAGTGATTCTCACTCTGTTGGCGACAACCTGATTAAAATCAATATGAAAAGAACGCATGGATCAAACGAGCGCTTGTTGTAGTCAATTTTCGGAGAATAGGCGAATAGGAGAATAGTGTAGTTTCACGCTAGTGACTCACGTCAGCAATACTCGCCGTCGCGCAATGACGTCGGTTAGGAAAAGTGGAGTCGAATTCATTTGAAACAGCGCTGTCCTTTCCTATGTTCGATAGGAAGCACCTTTCATCTCTCCTTAACCCCGATGACGTTTAGGGGTTAAGGTATAGGAAAGGAGGCTTATAAGTTAGGAGATAGGACTTTTCGGATAGGCCCCACGTTTTCCTAAAAAATTGTCATGTTATAACTTTGTTCTGTGTGTGTGTGTGTGTGTGTGTGTGTGTGTGTGTGTGTGTGTGTGTGTGTGTGTGTGTGTGTGTGTGTGTGTGTGTGTGTGTGTGTGTGTGTGTTTTGTGTGTGTGTGTGTGTGTGTGTGTGTGTGTGTATTCCTATTATTAGTTTCGGAAATATCTCATTAGACAAATTACAAAATTACTGAACAATTATTTAGAGACCTATTAGTCGAGAGTGTTTCCATGTGTTTGAGTTTCCTGTTCTTCAAGCAGTTTTCTCACCTAACCCCAAACTCAAAGTATTTTATCGTCAGTTCTGATTTATGTACCTGTAGATATTGTATATACAGTATGTAGAAAAAGGCTCATTCTAAGTTAATAAAATGCACTTACATTTTCATTAGATTTTACACTTATTAAAGGTGCAGTGTGTAATATGACATCATCAAGAAAGTTCTACAACGTTTTAGAATGCAACACTCCCTGGGTAACCCCACCCCTTTTGAATAATAACAGAAGCTACAGTGGCCTTCAAGGACAAGAACAATTCTACATTTTAAACAATGCACCTGATGACATTCCAACTATGACACTTTCAAGATGGCGGCACTAGGCCTTGGTCCAAATATGGACATATATGAGACCCTTTCTAAGGGAAAAATAAATAATTAAAAACTTTTTTTCAGCTATTATGCACTAAATTAAATGTACTTATGGATATTATAATTACTTTCTACAAAATCTGCTAGGAAATAAAACCCAAAATTCTACACACTGCAAGTTTAAAACATGCTTACGAATATTATTGCATTTGTACCGAGTCTGAAAAATTACGATAAATGATTCACAGTCACTGTACCTTTATGGCGTAAGTGCAAAATCGATTTTTTGTTTTTATTGTCAGTCCAGTTCTGATATATCCAAGACATACATCCGAATCGAAATTGCGTTTTTCTCGGAGCAATAAAAACGGTTAAAAAATATATATAGAGAGTAGAGTAAGATAAAAATAAACATAAACAATATCTATATAAGATACATTTTAAATACTAAGCAGTGCAAGGACTTTTTTTGTACAAAATAAAATAGTATAAAATAGAATAGAAAGTAAAAAGTTGATAAGTCAAATTAAAATGTGAAATGTGCTAGAATCAAGATCTCCTCAAGCGTAGATGCAAAACACTTTTTATTTTTAAACTTTAATTTGAAGGCTCATAATGGACGACAACGATTCCCAGATGACAAATGAGCAGATCCTTTACAGTCTTTAGTGGAGACACGTACTTTTTTAAAGATTTTTTTTTTTGGCATTTTCAGGCTTTATTAGACAGTACAGAGTTGAAATGGGGAGACAGACAGACAGAGAGAGAGAGAGAGAGAGGGGGGGATGACCTGCAGTAAAGGTCCACGGGTTGGATTTGAACCCCCGACCACTGCAACGAAGGCCGGAGCCGACATGGTACACGCTCTATCCACTACGCCATCGGAGCGCCGTAAAGACATGTGGTTGCCAGAGGAGAAAAGGAAAGATTTGTTGTAAAAATTCCATGATCTAAAAGATTCCCCAAAATCTGAATTACGTTTGTGTTATTAGAATTATATTATTACATTTCTATTTCTAAGATACTGGATGTGTGTGTGTGTGTGTGTGTGTGTATTATGCACACAGTCCTTGACAGTTTACTGGCTTGTGTAAAAACGTGTTTCTCGTCAGCGTGTGACAACGTCTGTGTGTGTGTGTGTGTGTGTGTGTTGTAGAAAGACTAGAGGAATTCTTTTTCTCAAGTAACTAAGTAACATTTATTTTGTACAGTGCTTTTCATAGACAGGGTCACAGGCTGATTTACAGTGTGCATAGAACATAACAGCAACGTAAAATATGTACATCTAAGAATAACATTTATTTAAAAAAAGCTCTGTACCTACATGTCTTCAGACGAGTGCATGGCATGGCTAGCTGATAGATAGATAGATAGATAGATAGATAGATAGATAGATAGATAGATAGATAGATAGATAGATAGATAGATAGATAGATAGATAGATAGATAGATAGATTGATTGATTTAAATTTCCTTCCACAACCTTTACGGAATCAGTTCTAACTGACATTAACCCAAGTTGTACAGTCACTGTCCTCTGTGTCACCATAAGCATTAAAGGTGCAGTGTGCAGTTTCAGAGGAGGGGGTTTTGTTTACATTTGAATAGCCTGCAGTTAGTTTAAAAAACATATTTTCTCTACATGTAATTCTTAGTATTCAATAATTCTGACATCGTATATAAAACAATAAATTATTTTATTATTTTGATGAACCTGGAACCAAACGTAAGACTAGAATATGTTTGTAAACCAAACTGTGGGCCCTGCTGCTGTAAACAACAACAACAACAACAACAACAGTGAAACAGTAACTTATCAGGGGCCTGTTTCAGGTAGCTGGTTTTGAGGCAACCCAGAGTTTGTTCGCTCTGAGTTGGTGGAAACTCTGGGTTTTCCGTTTCAGGTAGCAGGTTCAGCGCAACCGAGAGTCAGTTACTGCAGCAACATACGCCGTGGGTCTAACCTGCTGGGTAGGTGGTTAGACCTACCCTGAGTTTGTTTTCACTTTACGCTGCAGCTCCGACTGAAGAAAGAGTGTCACTGTCACACGCGTCCCTGTACAATTTGAAGCAAAATCACTCTATAGAAATCTCCATCGGGATGTTTTTATCATTTCCTGATGATTTTACGTTTGACCGATCATTTATCTGATCAGTAGCCTTGTTCTCAGCCCTCGGTCCGTTCATATAGGCGGCCACCATACACATCGTGACATGCTCTACATTCAGATTAATAAACCTATTTGTATTGTATGTTTTTCAACGTCTGTGCCACTGAACAGATTTATGTCAGGTGGAGTCATGTAACGCTGCGGCTGCACGCGATCGTTGTAGTTCACTTGTGCGATCCTAAAGTCACAGACAAGCCTCGTTAAATAGCCTAATATGAATATAAAAATTATATAATAATTTAAACTGTGATCACTTGAGGAAAATTAATCTGGTAATAAATCAATCAGGCTCTTCAATGGAAACTGTCACCTAATGTGTCTTGACGTTAATGTCTTTCACTCCCCATTTAAAAGAAGCGACAGTCTGTTCTGTTTACTGCACAGTAGGCTTTAGGCACTGTCAGCAATGCTGTGCCGCGCCAGCTTTATTACTTTACAGCTGATATGCGTAACTTTTTAAAATAGACTATGGCTTCTCATACGGAAGGGAAATGATTATCTTGACAAAAAATGTTTGGTCTGTTTTTTTTCTGAATTGCCGAGGAGATTAGATCAGAGTTATGAGACAATATCCCGTTAATTCTTCTCCATAGGCTACCATAAACTCATTCGTTAATATTTGTAACTCTAGTGGGAGGAGCGGAGATTTCTTTTTTCTTTTTTGAGAAGTGGAGAAGTGGGAGGATCAATCATTTGTTTCTTCTGTTTCCATAGTGAATCATGTTATCAGCGATCCATTGACGATGGCTTTTATGCACACGCTCCACCCAGAGTGAACACGCTCAGAGTTGATAAACCCAACGCTAATCCACTGTTCTGAAACCGAAAACCCAGAGTTGCTTATCAACCCTGCGCTCTGAGTTGGTCAACTCAGAGCGCAGGGTTAAACCCAGAGTATGTAAAACCAGCTACCTGAAACAGGTCCCAGGAAGCTTTCTAACTTCAAACAGTGTTCCAGGGATCACATTTTCCCCCGTGAGGAAAGTTTTGTTTATTCAGTTATGAGAATAAACCTTACAAAATGTTCATTCTGACATGACTAAAGTTACACAGTGCACCTTTAAGCCTTTGGAAGCATCGGGCAAGAATGTCAAACACATTTATTTGTCAAATAGCAGCTGAAGTGGATTTCGTTTTATGAGGGTTTGAAACTTCCCCTTAGTGGGTTGATCCATTTCAAAACAGCAGGATTTAGAAATATACTTTGAGGTCAAAACAAGTCTTGTTTACTCTATTTTACTGTTCCAGAAAAGAAAATATTGTATGTGTATGTGTGTGTGTGTGTGTGTGTGTGTGTGTGTGTGTGTGTGTGTGTGTGTGTGTGTGTGTGTGTGTGTGTGTGTGTGTGTGTGTGTGTGAGTGTGTGTGTGTGTGTGTGTAGATATATTACAATCAGGAGAGGCTTAGAAGAATCAGAGGTTTCAAATAACGGACAAATTGTTTTATTGAGACATTCACCACTATGTAAATGTTTCAATTGTTTCAATTGTTTTTTTTTAATTTTTTCTTTTTTTCTCTCTTCACCTGTTGTTGTGTATTTGATGTATTTGCATTGAATATTGTGTATGTATTGTTGTTTTTCCTTGGAATTTGTTTGAACTCGACGTCATTGTAAATGAGGGTCACCCCTCAATTGGTCTCTCGAGGATAAATAAAAGTTAAATGAAAATGAAAATGAAAATGTGCTGCTGATAAAGATTCAATTTCAAAATAATCTTTGAGGTGATTAGACTCCACGGTGTTGTTATCTGAAAGCGGATATAGTGAAGTTATGGGTTGTTTAGGATACGCCTGTGTGTGTGTGTGTGTGTGTGTGTGTGTGTGTGTGTGTGTGTGTGTGTGTGTGTGTGTGTGTCCGTTGCCACTCAGATTACTGTTACTATCTGTGGACACTGCTTGTAAACTGCGAGGTATTTTGTTTTGTGGTGCTGAATGGAAAGCTCCTAAAGAACAGTTTCACACACTCATCTTTATGTTGCGATTTGTTTACTTTGAAATGTCTGTGTCAAGTTTGTACTGATTTGATTTGATTTGAATATTTTATTATTGTGTCATGCATTAGCATGCCCAGCCCACAAGGGCTTACAAGACACCATTATAAAACACAGACAGACCAAAAACCAAAAATAGATGGTAAACAATACTAACATTAACAATATAAACCATCCTGACGTTTCATCCAGGCTTTAGAAACAAAAGAGGCCAACTTATAAACATTAGGCAAGGCAAGGCAAAGCAAGGCAAGTTTATTTATATAGCACAATTCAAACACAAGGCCACTCAAAGTGCTTTATAGGGGCAAGATTAAAATACATAAAACACATTAGAAGACATTTAAAAGTGAATGAAAAGAAGTAAAACCTTTAAATAAAATAAAAAGTACAGGTTAAAATGGAAACAGAAAAGTCTTCAGACTCAATTTAAAAGAACTGAGAGTTGCAGCAGACCTCAAGTTTTCTGGGAGTTTGTTCCAGATATTTGGTGCATAAAAACTAAAAGCTGCTTCTCCTCGTTTAGTCCTAACTCTTGGGACTGTAAGTAAACCTGTCCCAGACGACCTAAGGGCTCTGGACGGTTCATAACGTATCAGCAGATCAGTAATGTATTTTGGCCCTAAACCATTTAGTGCTTTATAAACCAACATCAGTATTTTGAAATCAATTCTTTGAGAGACAGGAAGCCAGTGTAAAGACCTCAGAACTGGGGTAATGTGATCCACTTTTTTGGTCCTAGTGAGGACTCGAGCAGCAGCGTTCTGAATTAGCTGAAGCTGTCTGATAGATTTTTTTGGAAGGCCTGCAAGGACACTGTTACAGTAGTCAAGTCTACTAAAGATAAATGCATGGACAAGTTTTCTAAATCTTGCTGAGACATAAGTCCTTTAATTCTTGATGTGTTTTTAAGGTGGTAGTTGGCTGACTTATTAATTGATTTAATGTGTTTCTTGAACTTCAAGTCGGAGTCTATGACAACACCAAGATTTCTGGCTTGGTGTGTGGTTTCTAGCATAACAGATGTAAGATGTGCGCTGACTTTTAATTGTTCATCTTTGGCACCAAAGACAATTACTTCAGTTTTGTTGTTGTTTAATTGAAGAAAGTTTTGGCACATCCAATCATTGATTTGTTCAATGCATTTACTTAGTGCTTGAATCGGACTATAGTCTCCTGGTGATATGGTTATGTAAATTTGTGTGTCGTCTGCATAATTATGGTAGCATAATTTGTTTTTGTTCATAATCTGAGCTAGTGGGAGCATGTAGATGTTAAACAGAAGAGGCCCAAGAATGGAACCTTGGGGGACCCCGCATTCAATATGTGTCCGCTCAGATGTGAAATTGCCTATAGACACATAGTAGTCTCTGTTCTTTAAGTAGGATTCAAACCAGTTTAGTACAGTTCCAGAGAGTCCAACCCAGTTTGCTAGTCGATCTAGTAATATGCTGTGGGCAACTGTGTCAAAAGCGGCACTGAGATCCAGTAAAACTAAAACAGAACTTTTGCCACTGTCTGTGTTTAAGTGGATGTCATTGAGGACCTTAACCAGAGCAGTCTCAGTGCTGTGGTGTTGTCGAAAACCTGACTGAAAGACATCAAAGCAGTTATTCATTGCTAAGTAGTTATTTAGCTGTTGATAAACAGCTTTTTCAATGATTTTGCTTAAAAATGGTAGGTCAGATATGGGCCTATAATTGTTCATGAGCGATGCATCTAGAGTGTTCTTTTTTAGGATAACATTAAAGGTAAACAAACATTCCATCCTGACATCATCATCATTACTCCAAAATATTTCAGGGTTTTGAGCGAACAGTTCATTTACAAAAGGTTCTCTCAGGTCATCATAGAAGGGACAGTATAAAAGAAAATGAGATTCATTCTCCACTTCTCCTAGGTCACACAGTTCACACAGTCTCTGTTCCTCTGGGATGTTCTACTGAGTCCATGATGTAGATGGAAAATAAGTTAGATACAAAAGTTAAGTTTATTCTGCACTTGTAAATCTTTTTTTTCTTTTTTTTTAAATAGTAAAAGTTTAGAATTATTGTATCATCGTTACTTTGTAATATCTATTATTATAGATTTATTAGATTTTAGATTTATAGCTTTATTGAAAAGAAAGATGGCGCCATTGTGTGTGGCTGGCCGTCTCCCTCTGTTACCTTGTTTGTGTTTTATCCTGTTTTTATCGCTTTTGTCTCACAAAGTGTCATCACTACTGGTGTATGATCGCCTGAGTCTTTTGGAAATCCGCGATTCGGTGGGCAAACTATTCGTTCATGATTTTAACGATCATATGAAGCCTCCGCTACCTGTTCTGGCGTCTGTACCACCGAGCTTATGGCGTTTTTCTGGTTGGTCATCACGCAACAGCCGACACAGACGACGAGGAAAGAGAAGTGGAGTAACATGCCGGCTGAAAGCTTACCTGGCTTCGTCCTCCACGTCCAACTTTCGCCATCCGTTGTTTGCTCTCTCCAGGGACCGCACCAGCTACGATGTCCGAGGCTCCGTGGGTTATTCCTACCGCTGGCTGCGGCCGGTTGTACCGGGTGCCGGGTGTCCACTTTCCTGCCACCGACCTGTGTGGATTCGTCGGCGGGGCTGCACATTGGATAATCTCCGTATCGTTAACCGGGCCTCCCAAGAGACGGATCGGCTTCCGGTTCGCATGGCTCTCTTCAACACTAGATCCGTTGTAAATAAGACTTTTATACTTAACGACTTTTTTATTTCACATTCCTTGGATTTTTTACTGTTGACTGAAACTTGGCTGAAGCCAGGTGATAACAGCGCGTTTTCTGAGCTCCTCCCACCCAGCTGTGCGTTCTTCAGCTCCCAGCGAATGTCGGGGCGAGGGGGGGGACTTGCTGCTGTGTTCAGTGACAGTTTTAAATGTCGGCTTCTCCCCGCAGGGAAATACGCCTCATTTGAACTGCAATTGTTTGTGGTGGAGTTTGAATGTCCTGTGTTGTGTGCAATTGTTTATCGTCCTCCAAAGTATAATAAGGACTTCATTCATGAGTTTTCTGAGCTTTTGGCTGATATTCTAACAAAATATGACAAGCTCCTCATCTGTGGGGATTTTAACGTTCACGTTTGTTGCCCCTCCGACAAACTCACCACAGACTTCAAAAGCCTGTTGACAACTTTTAATTTAATTCAATCTGTGGATAAACCAACACACCATCTTGGCCACACACTGGACCTTATTATTTCTTTCGGGCTCTCTGTTTCTGCTGAAGAGATTTCTGAGACTGCAATCTCGGATCATTTCTCCATTATTTTTGAACTGATAGCCCCTCAACCAGTCTGTAAACCTCTTGCTCCATCCATCAAGCTGCGTATCATCACTCCTTCCACAGCTGATCAATTTTCTGTTGCTTTAAAGGACTCACAGTTTTTTGCCCTGAATGGCCTGGCTTCTCCTCTGTGTCCTGATAGTTTCCTCTCCTCCTTCCACTCCACCTGTGCTGGGATTCTGGACTCTATTGCCCCTTTTAGGCAAAAATCTGTGAAACCAAGAACCGACCCCTGGTTGAATGACACCACCCGCGCCAGTAGGCAACGTTGTAGGAAAGCAGAACGCCGTTTGAAGAAGGACAAGTTACATGTGTCTCTAGAAATGTTAAGGGACTGCCTTAACGATTATCAGAGAGCTGTATGCGAAGCGAAATCTCAGTATCTCTCCAATATTATTGCCAGCAGCAGTCATTGTGCCAAGGTGTTATTTGAAACAATTAACGCTGTTGTTAACCCATGCATTTCTGCTGTCACTGACGTTTCAATAGCCACTTGTGAGAATTTCCTTCATTATTTCATTGACAAAGTTGACTGTTAGAAACGTCATAAGTGAGACTGTTGTTACAAGTACTAATAAGGATCTGCTTGTTGCCTCAGATCAATCTGCTGTGTTTGATCGGTTTGAGTTGGTCTCTCTCTCTTCTCTCGGTGATGTAGTGAACTCCCTTAAACCTATTAAGTGCCCATTTGATATTGTCCCTGCCAAAGTGATGAAAATGGTTTTTAATGCTGTGGGGCCCAGTCTCATGGTTTTTATTAACTCTTGCCCTGGATTAGGAACTGTTCCAGCTGCTTTTAAACATGCTGTGGTCAGGCCCCTTCTTAAAAAGCCTAATCTCGACCCCTCTGTGTTATCAAATTTTAGACCTGTTTCTAATCTGCCCTTTCTTTCCAAGGTTTTAGTAAAAGTTGTTTTTATACAATTACAGTCCTTTCTTGAAGATAACTCTATCCTTGAGAAATTCCAATCTGGCTTTAGGTCTCGTCACAGCACCGAGTCTGCACTATTAAAGGTGCACAATGATATTGCTCTGTCCGTGGATGCCAAGTGCCCCGTTGTCTTAGTGCTGCTTGACCTCACAGCAGCCTTTGACACGGTGGACCATTCAGTCCTCCTGTCACGGCTAAGTAATTATGTTGGCATTCGTGGCACTGCACTGAAGTGGTTTTCATCTAATTTGTCCAGTAGAACTTTCTCTGTCATGGTTGGTGGCCTGTCCTCCTCCACTGCTCCTCTCTCCTGTGGAGTCCCACAAGGATCTATTCTTGGCCCTATCCTTTTTTCATTGTACATGTTACCGCTGGGGTCAATTATAGCCAGGCACAACCTTTCTTTTCATTGCTATGCAGATGATTTGCAAATATACCTGCCAGTGAGGCCAAACAATAACAGTGTACAATGTTTGTTGGATTGTATTGTCGACATTAAGCATTGGTTGGCCCAAAAGTTTCTTAATTTAAATGAGAAAAAAACCGAATGTATCATGTTTGGGGATACTGTGACGGCTGACTTGGGCATCTTGTCCTCAAAAATGTCTCCAACTGTCAAAAATCTGGGAGTTACATTAGACAGCTACTTTAGGTTTGACAAACAAATTGCAAATGTTGTAAGAACAAGCTTTTTCCAGCTACGTCTTCTGGCAAAAGTCAAAATGTTTTTAAGCCGTTGTGACCGCGAGAAAGCCATCCACGCTCTTATAAGTTCAAGGCTGGACTACTGCAATGCACTTAATGTTGGCGTCTCTAAAAAGTCGCTAAGTCGCTTGCAACTGGTGCAAAATGCTGCTGCCCGTCTTTTAACTAACACTAACAGACGGCAGCACATCACACCAGTTCTTAACTCCCTTCATTGGCTTCCTGTCCTTTTTAGAATTGATTTTAAACTTTTATTTTTTGTTTTTAAAGCTCTTAATGGCCTCGCCCCACCATATTTATTTGAGCTTTTAACCATCCGAAATCCTGGTCGAGCCCTGAGGTCCACCGATCAACTGTTGCTGGAAGTGCCCAGGTCAAGATACAAGTGCTGGGGTGACCGAGCTTTCTCTGTTGCTGCCCCCAGGCTCTGAAATAAGCTCCCCACGGATATGCGTCTTATCTCTGACCTGGGCCTCTTTAAATCCAAGCTAAAAACGTATTTGTTCAGGATGGCTTTTAATACACAGTAGTATGATGACATTTTGATCTATTTGATTTGATCTTATTTGATTTTATCTTATTTGATTTTATCTTGTTGTATTTTATCTTATTTGATTTTGATGTATTTTTAATTTTTGTTTTTTAAATTGTTTTTATTTATTCTCTCTTGTAAAGCACTTTGGTACACCGAAAGGACTGTTGTAAAGGGCTGTATAAATAAAGCACATTACATTACATTACATTACATTATTAGTTCTTCAAAAATGCTGATTTTGAGCAAGAGCAGAGTGCAGGATTTCCTGTTTTTATGTGTGTGTGTGTGTGTGTGTGTGTGTGTGTGTGTGTGTGTGTGTGTGTGTGTGTGTGTGTGTGTGAAATCGGAGTGACACTGACCAGACCATCTGGTGTCGCAACAAACTGTAACGGCAAATAAAGAAAATGACAGATAAATAACACAGAGCACTTCAAAGTCTTTCCTATTGGCCTTAAACTAGCAACAGAAGGGGTGCTCCAGTGGCGTAGTGGATAGAGCGCGTACCATATCGGCTCCGGCTTTCGTTGCAGTGGTCACAGGTTCAAATCCGACCCGTGGACCTTTACTGCAGGTCATCCCCCCTCTCTCTCTCTCGCTGTCTCCCAATTTCAACTCTGTACTGTCTAAGAGAGCTTGAAAATGCCAAAAAAATTACCTTAAAAAAATAGCACCAGAAGAATTTTTATTACTATGTATTTATGCGATTCTTGAACAGTTATCAAAAACAAATACGACTTAGTGTCCGCAGAAGTATAGGGCCGAACCCAAATATTACATAAACCCAGAAAAACTCATTCAAGTTCACTTATCATAAAATAAATCCTTTCTTTATGTTTCCTTAATTAATTAATTAATTAATTAATTAATTAAGCATGTGCTGAGCATGTATTAACAGTCAGGTAATGCTTAATAAATGCTTATTAAAGCATATAAAAATATCTTATTTCATATTTTGCCTTCAAAACTGACGAGTGTTGCCTTGCCAGCAAAGACAGTGAGAGCAGAAACTATTGTTCTACTTTGAGCTGCCATTTTTTTCAGCAGCTGCACATGTAAGATGAAGACTGGTGTGGATTTTTAGGCAGACATTCGCCTGTAAATACAGCTCCAGAAAGAATTGAGAGAACAGTCTGGTTTTTTCTTAAATCTTCATCTCTACATTACTTGAAAATGCTCTTAATGAGAAATGTTTGGGGGAATTTGGTAGAAATGTTGTCAGCAGTTTATATTATAAAACCAAAATGTTCATTCTACTCAAACATATGCTCTTACATAGTCAAACGAGAGACACTGAACATTTGGAGTGGTCTCCTCATTTTTTCCATGGCTGTATATATATGTATTTGACAACAAATGTCAGTAGACATTTGTTGTTTAATAGACCTTTACAGCTACTTTGAACACACAGTTATCTAGGCCTATACAACAAGGATTGAGAAGCAATGTGTCAGATTTGGAAAAGGCAACATCAGGGCCTGATTTTTTCACCAGAGTAGCACATGGCATTCATTATGGGTGTTGTGCAGATGTTAACACACATTGGAGCCATTCAAAGTCAGACTGTCACTGTAAAGCTGCTTCTACATTCCAAGAAAAACTATTGGACGAGAACGCACCCACCATACTCGCTTGTTTGTTTGGGGAAAATTAATATTATTCTTTCTTTATTATTCTTTCGGACAATTCCACACAATACACAATTTTCTCTTGCAAATATTCATACATCCAAAGGCTATACTTAAAACTATAGTGTGTTATAACTACACTGTCGGCGCATCTACATGAGGTAAGCCTTCAGTTATCGCGCTTTGATTTTATACCTTCTGCTGTGCTGTACGTCCAGGTTTTTTTTGTTGAGCAGTGGAATCAACAACTGAAACCTTTCTTTGGAGTTTCCTGGGATTTTTCTTTTTTTTCTTGGGATTTTTCTGAGCTCCTGCACCAGTAGTGTCAAGTCAATAGTTGTATGAATGTAACCAACATTCATTTATATGGAAAAAGTTACGCACTATAGCTTTAAGTGTATGTTTATTTCATAATATATAGCTACGGAAAAAATGAAGAGACCAGTCTGGATTTTTCTTAAATCTTCATCTCTACATTACTAATTGAAAATGCTCTTAATGTACAAAACATTTATTGAAATTTGGTAGAAATGTTGTCAATAATTTATATTATAAAATCAAAATGTTCATTCCACTCAAACATTATGCCTATAAATAGTAAAATGAGAGACACTGAACATTTGGAGTGTTCTCTTCATTTTTCCCAGAGCTATAACTAATAATTAATTGATATTTTTCACCAAAACACCCATTAATTCATACTGTTATTTTTTCTGTTGTTTCACAGAAAGATGCATGCCGCCCTGTTGCTAGGCTGTTTCATCGTCGCGGCTACCGAGTATCTCCTTGGCTCCGCCCACATGATCCCTGATGACAGACTATCAACCAATCACGTCGTAGCATCAAACTCTCTGTCTCTGAGCCTTGAGAGCCGGCCGCCTGCTGTACTGATTGTAGGTGAGTTTGACACTATAAGGAAATAAAACACACACAAAAACATTTTTTATCACATTTTTATTAAAGCTGGGGTATGTACTTTCTGATTGGTCAACGTTATAATGAGCGGTACACTTTGGCCAATCAGAGCGAGGCTACGATTCTCTGTTCTTATTGGCTGTTGGGACTGTCCATTCACTTTGGCACGACTTTGTTGGTGTAGAGCCTGTAAGGGAGGGACCATAGGGGAGGGACCAAAGAGAACAAGTGGAGCGGTTGAGGTATTTGGATTTGAATCTCTATCCCAACTGCCATTTTCTCCCCAAATCCTCCACCCCAGCTTTAATTTATAACATACAAAACATACAAACAACACCAAAGAAGACATAGGGCAGTCCTCCTACCCCCCTCCCACCCACAGGACTTGCAGACAAATAATACGTTATAGTAATGATTTAACACTTTCTGCCGCATCAGCAAAAATATTCAAGTTCATCAGTTTTGCACCATGCGTTCTTCCAACTGATTGTTCCATATTTAGAATAAACATATTTTCTAGAACTCACTGCCTTTCCTCAAAATAACATGTTGTTGCCTATAAATGGTAATATCGTATTGTATTGTAGTGGGTTCAGTGATTCTGGAGAACGCTTGTTGTCAAAATGACTTTTTTGTCTAAATAAGGGAATGCATTTTTTAAAATTTGTAATGCACTTTATATTGCTAGAATCTCAAAGTGCTACAGAGGAGTAAAAGTAAAAAACATGTAAAATAAAAAAAATCAATGAGAATAAAAGCATTTAAAACAGTAAAAGGGGAACCTCAAAGACATTTAGCAAAATGCTCTTTTAAGAAGATTCGTTTTCAGGTTTGGTTTAGATAAGGGAATATCTCCTCATGACCCGCAACACGTGATTTGGACAACAAGCGTTCTCAAGAATCGTGGAATCCTCCTTTGATATTGTAAAGCCTCTATGAATGTTATGCTTTCAGTATATCATTATTATAATTTACATTACTACTTATTTTTTGGTGATATTTCCTTTTTGTTATTGATGAAACACAAGTCAAAAGTCAAAGTTTTATATCATCAGTTCTGATATATGCTAGCCTGGTCCAACCGGACAATTGTACTTCATTTCATTTGTACAGAAAGTCTCAACCAATCGCATAACGTTTGGTCGCAGCATTCAACTGCTACTGAGTGCGACTTCGACGTCATCGTTCTCAGCCACTTGCTCTGTTCTCTGATTGGACGGCCGGAAATTTTCCAGAGCTCAAACGCGTGAATTCACTCACCGCAGCCCCAGACTGACTACTGAAGGGAAAATGAAATTTGGGCGGAAGTAGGTAGGCGGTCGGAGCCAGGCTAGATATAGGCAAGACATACTTCAGAATCAAATTGGCGTTTATCGCTGACCCACGGTGCAATAGGAACGTTAGAAAGTAGTACATCGTTTCATACTACATACTACATACTACAAGACATGATCTCCTCCATTGTGATTTAGTGATTTATTTCAATCAATTCAGCAGAAGCATTTTTATTTAGTTTTCCAATGTTCTTTTTCAGAGTTGCCGAAATCAGAAAAGAAGAACAAGAAAATAAAGAAACAAAAAAAGGTAGAAATGGTCCCTCCCCACGCACGCACGCACGCACGCACACACACGCACGCACGCACGACGCACACACACACACACACACACACACACATAAAACCAAAAGAAAGAAACAGTTTTTTATGTTAGTGATGACAATGTATTTAGACATTACAGTATGCTAGCAATTTTTTTTTTAAATCCTCAGAAATGCACAGTATGATCAAACAAACGAAATAATCTCGACTGAAGAATGCCCACTTTTCCTTCCAAGGCTGTTTGTAAACGTTCAGCTGCTTCACATTGATCTACACACACGCACGCACACACACACACGCACACACACTCGCACGCACGCACGCACACACACACACACTCACACACACGCACGCACGCACACACACACACACTCGCACGCACGCACACACACACACACACACTCACACGCACGCACGCACGCACGCACGCACACACTCACGCACGCACGCACACACTCACACACACACACACACACACACACACACACACACACACACACACACACACATAAAACCAAAAGAAAGAAACAGTTTTTGATGTTAGTGATGACAATGTATTTAGACATTACAGTATGCTAGCAATTTTTTTTTTAAATCCTCAGAAATGCACAGTATGATCAAACAAACGAAATAATCTCGACTGAAGAATGCCCACTTTTCCTTCCAAGGCTGTTTGTAAACGTTCAGCTGCTTCACATTGATCTACACACACGCACGCACACACACACACACACACACACACACACACACACACACACACACACACACACACACACACACACACACACACACACACACACACACACACACACACATATTATAATAATGGGCCTTTTGAGCCCAGATTATCTTGTCACAGAATGAATTCCCCTACCAGTGATGTAAAACTCAAAACCACTTTTTTTTTGAAGGTTTTTTGTAATTTTCTTGGAATTGGAATTTACCGCATTTTTACTCTGTCTTGTATCGGTCTAAAAAAATATGTTTTCGTTTTGAGAGCAGTCAAGGCTACGACTACATCCACACATACTGTAAAGGGCAAGAGACAGCAGACAACGTGTTTTTTCTGGGTATTTTTTAGTGCAGTTACCATGTTCCAAATGTCATCCAATGTGTAAAATAGAGTGTGGGACTCGGCTCCTCTAAAGTCTTGGTCATGATAAATGTTTGTTCTTGGTCATGACTTGGTATGAATTAAAGTGGTGTTTACTGCAACACTGTCCTATGCTGATAACATTCACTGTGAAAATTTAAAAGTTAGGAAAACTAAAAATTTCCCTCTTCCCTCTCCCCCTCTCCCCCCCCCTCTCTCTCTCTCTCTCCCTATCCCTCTCTTTCTCCCTCTCTTTCTCCCTCTCTCTCCACCTCTCTTTTTCTCTCAGACCAAGTTCATAGTGAAGAAGCGGCCCCCTCCTCCGCCGGCCAACTGCATTCCCTTGTGGGGAAGCTGTAAATCGTCAGGGGTCGTGTGCTGTGATTTCTGCGCCTTCTGCCAGTGTCGGCTTTTCAGAAGTGTGTGTTTCTGCCGGATGGGTAACCCTGGGTGCCTGGAACAGAACTAAAACAATTTGACCACTTGAACATTGTGAGAGATTAAAGCTATAGTGCGTAATTTCCTTCATATAAATTAATGTTGGTTACATTCAAGCCATCGGCCAAACGAGTTGACACAATGTTAATTAAGCTTGATCAGTTCCCACAAAACTCTCTCTGTATTTCTCAGTATGGCAGCGTTTACAAACTAAATTCACTGCATGAAAGCACTTTATCAAAAAAAATTGCCCCATGGAAAATTTCCTAAAATCTAACAGGGTGTAGTATATGCTTACAGCTAACAGGGTGCAGTATATGCTTACAGCTAACAGGGTGTAGTATATGCTTACAGCTCCGCAATGCAACAAATTAAAGTTTTTATTTTATTTTACTTTGAGCTTTTAGCACGCTTTCATATTGCTGTTTTTTTGTATGTATGTTTGTTTTTTTACACAGAATATACGATTGATGGAAATAATGATCAAATATTTTATGAAACCTGAGCTCAGTTGGTGGGGCGTCCCCCCCCCATGGGCCTCGGCCAGCAGCGGACCCGGGTTCGACTCCAGCCCGTGGTTGTTCTCTGCATGTCACTCCCCTCTCTGCCCCATTTAGACTCTGTCTCTAAAACTATCTGTAATGCATAAAAATGCCAAAAATAAAAGATTTTATGAAACCTTGTCTGAATAAAGCCGTTGAAAGTTTTATATAACAGTGTTACTGTCTTATTAAATGTCTATTGACCCTGGGTATATACAGCTCTGGAAAAAATTAAGAGACCACTTCAAATGTTCAGTGTCTCTCGTTTTACTATTTATAGGCATATGTTTGAGTAGAATGAACAATTTGGTTTTATAATATAAACCACCGACAACATTTCCACCAAATTCCAATACATTTTTTGTTTTTAAGAGCATTTTCAATAAGTCATGTAGAGATAATATTTGAGAAGAATTAAGACTGGTCTCTTAATTTTTTCCTGGAGCTATATAAAACATGTAATGTATTCTGAATTTCTCTCTATAGATATACAAATTGACATACTGTATATGTATAAATGGTAAATGGACTCCACTTATGTAGCACTTTTCACAGACTCAAAGCATTTTGTACACATTCGCCCAATCACACACACATTCATACACCGATAGCAGCAGCAGCAGCACGAAGAGGGTGCAAGCTAACTATCAGGAACAATTTAGGGTTCAGTGTCTCTTTGCCCAAGGACACTTGGACATGTGGCCGGGAGATGGGGGATTGAACCACCAACCCTGTAACCCAGTGGACGACCGCCCTACCCACTTCAGCACAGCTAAGGTGTCGAAATATCCCAGGAAAAAAGGCCAAAACTAACAAATACTCCTACAGTATATACAATATATACACTAATTGCTGTTCTCCTGTAGACTTTTTTTTTTTCTTACTTCTCTATCATTTATTATCTTGTATTAGCAGTGTTTTGACTTGCTTGACATCTGTGTTTTGTTCCTGAGGGAAAATGCAGCTCTGGAAAAAATTAAGAGGCCGCTCCAAATGTTCAGTGTCTCTCTCTCTGTTTGAATAGAATGAACATTTTGATTTTATAATATAAACTACTGACAACATTTCTACCAAATTCACATTAAGAATATTGTCATTTAGAGCATTTTCAATAAATAATGTAGAGATGAAGATTTAAGAAAAATCCAGACTGGTCTCTTAATTTTTTCCCGGGGCTGTACATCGAGCTCAGAAGTCAGCTCCCTTAGTTTTAAAGACAGATACCAAATATATTTCTCGGGACCTGCGGGCTCTGATTCCCAGTAAGTAATTGTAACATTACGATTAACACATGGGTTTTTTTTTTCACGTTCCCTTTTGAGGTCAATAATGGAGAATAATGCAGTGTTAATGTTAGAGTTAGTGAGAACTGTGGCCTTTTAAAATGGTTGTTATGTGCTTTGTGTGGACGCAAAATCTGGCCAGTGAAACGTAAAAGTGAAAAGGAACTCTTCCAACAAACCAACTCAAGCCATGATTCAGACAAGCTGCTACTAAGGAGGTTGCTTTTGAATTTTTTTTTTTGGGCTTTTGTATTTTTTTCTCGAAATAAACACAAAATAATTGAACATTAGAGGCTGAGTTAACTTATTCTGAATTGTTTTGGACACAACCAGCTACCGAATGAATACAACATAGAGAATTGAAATTCAGAAATGGATTTAAATGCTTCCTACTTGAAGGTTAAACAAGGGATTAAAGTATCCTCGGAATTGAGTCAGTTAAAAAGACAAAAAAATTAACCTGCAATCAGAGAAAAATATTGGCGGTCATTCTGGCGCCAGAAATGGTGTAATAATGAAAACGGTTCAGTTTTCTATTTGGTTTATTGCTTTTGTGGCCCTGAATGCACCATATGATTACAATATGACCGGTCTAATATGTGTAGTCCAGTGTCACCGCAAGTTCGCCAAGTCATGTCATTAAAATAACTTTATTTGTAAAGCACATTTAAAAACAATAGTCTACACACTGCTTTGTCAGAGGAAACAAAAACACAAACAAATCATATAAACACACATATACAGCCCCGGAATAAAATTGAGAGACCAGTCTGGATTTTTCTTAAATCTTTACCTCTACATTACTTATTGAAAATGCTCTTAATGACAATATTTGTATTGTGAATTCGGTAGAAATGTTAATAGTAGTTTATATTATGAAATCAAAATTTTCGTTTTACCCAAACATATGCCTCTAAAGAGTAAAACAAGAAACATTTAACATTTGGAGAGGTCTCTTAATTTTTTTCCGGAGCTGTACACATAAAATCAATGCACATAATATGCATCATTGTAATAGTGAAAAAGGTAAGACGAACAAACGATGAATGAACGTATGAAAACGCATTATTAAATTAGAAGGTGACAGGTCAAAAAGACAATGAGAAAGGCGTTTAAAGGTGCAGTGTGTAATATGACATGATCAAGAAAGTTCTACAAAGTTCTAGAATGCAACGCTCCCTGGGTAACCCCAACCCTTTCGAATAATAACAGAAGCTACAGTGGCCTTCAAGGACAAGAACAATTCTAAATTTTAAACAATGCACCTGATGACATTCCAACTATGACACTTTCAAGATGGCGGCACTAGGCCTTGGTCCAAAATATGCAGAAATATGGACATATATGAGACCCTTTCTAAGGGAAAAAAAAATATTCAAAACATATAACATTGTTTTATATAGCTCCAGGAAAAAATGAAGAGACCAGTCTTAATTCTTCTCAAATATTCATCTCTACATGACTTATTGAAAATGCTCTTAAAGGGACACTGTGTAACATTTTAAGTAATGTATTAGCTTAAATCAATATCCTCACTCATAAATATGTCCTCATTGGTGTAAAATCACCTCTGCCAATAATCTGAATTATCCTCCTGAGCGGAGAATTACAAATATTAATATTACATTTTGTACATTGAGCAGGTAAGTCTTATGGAGGAATCCATGTTTTTGGAATGTCATCAGGAGCATTGTTTAAAATGTAGAATTGTTCTTGTCCTTGAAGGCCACTGTAGCTTCTGTTATTATTCTAAAGGGGTGGGGTTACCCAGGGAGCGTTGCATTCTAGAACTTTGTAGAACTTTCTTGATGATGTCATATTACACACTGCACCTTTAAAAACAAAAAATGTATTGGAATTTGGTGGAAATGTTGTCAGTAGTTTATATTATAAAACCAAATTGTTCATTCTACTCAAACACATGCCTATAAATAGTAAAACGAGAGACACTGAACATTTGGAGTGGTCTCTTAATTTTTTCCAGAGCTGTATATACCCAGGGTCAATAGACATTTAATAAGACAGTAACACTGTTATATAAAACTTTCAACGGCTTTATTCAGACAAGGTTTCATAAAATCTTTCATTTTTGGCATTTTTATGCATTACAGATAGTTTTAGAGACAGAGTCTAAATGGGGCAGAGAGGGGAGTGACATGCAGAGAACAACCACGGGCTGGAGTCGAACCCGGGTCCGCTGCTGGCCGAGGCTCATGGGGGGGGGGGGACGCCCTACCAACTGAGCTCAGGTTTCATAAAATATTTGATCCTTATTTCCATCATCGTCATACAATCGTATATTCTGTGTAAAAAAACAAACATACATACAAAAAAACAGCAATATGAAAGCGTGCTAAAAGCTCAAAGTAAAATAAAATAAAAACTTTAATTTGTTGCATTGCGGAGCTGTAAGCATATACTACACCCTGTTAGCTGTAAGCATATACTACACCCTGTTAGCTGTAAGCATATACTACACCCTGTTAGCTGTAAGCATATACTACACCCTGTTAGCTGCAAGCATTTTTTTACACCCTGTTAGATTTTAGGAAATTTTCCATGGGGCAATTTTTTTTGATAAAGTGCTTTCATGCAGTGAATTTAGTTTGTAAACGGTGCCATACTGAGAAATACAGAGAGAGTTTTGTGGGAACGGATCAAGCTTAATTAACATTGTGTCAACTCGTTTGGCCGATGGCTTGAATGTAACCAACATTAATTTATATGAAGGAAATTACGCACTATAGCTTTAACCTCTCACAATGTGTTCACAAGTGGTCTGCTTTTCGTTTTAACATTAGGTTTAGTTCTGTTTGTTTGGCGATGGCTTGAATGCAACCTTTATTCATCTATTGGGAAAAAAGATACGCAGTATAGCTTTAATCTCTCACAATGTTCAAGTGGTCAAATTGTTTTAGTTCTGTTCCAGGCACCCAGGGTTACCCATCCGGCAGTAACACACACTTCTGAAAAGCCGACACTGGCAGAAGGTGCAGAAATCACAGCACACGACCCCCGACGATTTACAGCTTCCCCACAAGGGAATGCAGTTGGCCGGCGGAGGAGGGGGCCGCTTCTTCACTATGAACTTGGTCTGAGAGAAAAAGAGAGGGGGAGAGAGAGGGAGAAAGAGAGGGAGAGGGAGAGGGGGGGAGAGGGGAAGAGGGAAGAGGGAAATTTTTAGTTTTCCTAACTTTTAAATTTTCACAGTGAATGTTATCAGCATAGGACAGTGTTGCAGTAAACACCACTTTAATTCATACCAAGTCATGACCAAGAACAAACATTTATCATGACCAAGAGGAGCCGAGTCCCACACTCTATTTTACACATTGGATGACATTTGGAACATGGTAACTGCACTAAAAAATACCCAGAAAAAAACACGTTGTCTGCTGTCTCTTGCCCTTTACAGTATGTGTGGATGTAGTTGTAGCCTTGACTGCTCTCAAAACGAAAACATATTTTTTTAGACCGATACAAGACAGAGTAAAAATGCGGTAAATTCCAATTCCAAGAAAAAAACAAAAAACCTTCAAAAAAAAAGTGGTTTTGAGTTTTACATCACTGGTAGGGGAATTCATTCTGTGACAAGATAATCTGGGCTCAAAAGGCCCATTATTATAATATGTGTGTGCGTGTGTGTGTGTGTGTGTGTGTGTGTGTGTGTGTGTGTGTGTGTGTGTGTGTGTGTGTGTGTGTGTGTGTGTGTGTGTGTGTGTGTGTGCGTGTGCGTGTGCGTGTGTGCGTGTGTGTAGATCAATGTGAAGCAGCTGAACGTTTACAAACAGCCATGGAAAGAAATGTGGGCATTCTTCAGTCGAGATTATTTCGTTTGTTTGATCATACTGTGCATTTCCGAGGATTTAAAAAAAAAAATTGCTAGCATACTGTAATGTCTAAATACATTGTCATCACTAACATCAAAAACTGTTTCTTTCTTTTGGTTTTGTGTGTGTGTGTGTGTGTGTGTGTGTGTGTGTGTGTGCGTGCGTGCGTCTTTTAAACCTGCAGTGTGTAGAATTTCGGGTTTTATTTCCTAGCAGATTTTGTAGAAAGTAATTATAATATCCATAAGTACATTTAATTTAGTGCATAATAGCTGAAAAAAAAAATTTGAATAATTTTTTTCCCTTAGAAAGGGTCTCATATATGTCCATATTTCTGCATATTTTGGACCAAGGCCTAGTGCCGCCATCTTGAAAGTGTCATAGTTGGAATGTCATCAGGAGCATTGTTTAAAATTTAGAATTGTTCTTGTCCTTGAAGGCCACTGTAGCTTCTGTTATTATTCGAAAGGGTTGGGGTTACCCAGGGAGTGTTGCATTCTAGAACTTTGAAGAACTTTCTTGATGATGTCATATTACACACTGCACCTTTAAATTAGAAGGTGATTGGTCAAAAAAGACAATGAGAAAGACCTTTAAAAGACAGTGTTGTTAACAAACTTTCACTCTTCTCAATTCTGATGCAACAGCAGTGAAACAGCGGATTATGATACGAACATCTGCCGTCCCAAAGCAGACATAAAACCTTCTTGTTGTTCTAGGAAGACGTCCCACTGAGAGATAGAGATAGCGGAGGGATCCACACGCACACACACACACACACACACACACACACACACACACACACACACACACACACACACACACACACACACACACACACACACACACACACACACAGATTAATGCTCACAACTGAAGTGCCTTTTCGAAAAAACAACAGAATGCATGTCACGAGTGAGTCGGAGGTTAGGAGGGGAGCGCAGTAAAGTTCTGATTGGAGCATAACTGTTAACTGGTGCCCCGTGAAATTTGACCTGAGGGATTTGAACAATAATATTTCATTTTAGTATTTAACGTCAAACTCATTTTTTACTACTGGCAAAATTATTATGGGAAAACCGTGTAAATTAACAGAACATGCAAAACACATTTTAAAAGAAAACAAATTGCACACAGACACATTCAAAGGATGAAGAAAATCATCTGTAAAAGGTTGCAAGATGTATGATATTTGTTTATTTTTGTTCAACTGTTAAACCTGCAGTGTGTAGAATTTTGGGTTTCATTTCCTAGCAGATTTTGTAGAAAGTAATTATAATATCCATAAGTGCATTTAATTTAGTGCATACTAGCTGAATTTTTTTTTTTTAATTATTATTTTTTCCCTTAGAAAGGGTCTCAGATATGTCCATATTTCTGCATATTTTGGACCAAGGCCTAGTGCCGTCATCTTGAAAGTAGTTGGAATGTCATCAGGTGCATTGTTTAAAATGTAGAATTGTTCTTGTCCTTGAAGGCCACTGTAGCTTCTGTTATTATTCGTTGTTTGTGTTCTGTGTTGTGTCTCCTGTATGTTTAGTTAGTCTGTAACTTTGTGTTGCTGCTGATGCCGACCTGAACAGGTCTCTCTTGTAAATGAGACCCTGGGTCTCAATGAGATTTTACCTGTATAAATAAAGGTTAATAAATAAAAATAAATACAAATTTGAAAGGGTTGGGGTTACCCAGGGAGCGTTGCATTCTAGAACTTTGTAGAACTTTCTTGATGATGTCATATTACACACGGCACCTTTAACAACTCCTTTTCCTATGGTATTATGGGGTAAGTATTGTACATTCACAACACACTGAAACACTATTATACAAATGTGCATACAGACACATTCAGATTTATTTTCCCCGCGTGAACACTTCATATTCAAACCACCTGTGTAGGATTAGTGCGGAGCGGAAACATAATCAGGTGTGAAACACGTTTGGAAGGAGCGTCTGCCAGGAAAGAATGAAGCTCACCTGGTCTGAATGCAAGACTACAGACAATATAAGATGAACGGCCTTTTTCTTGTGTCTGAGGTTGCTTTTAGTTTATTTGAAATACCAAGGGTTAAGGGTTTTGACACCTATCTCCAGAGGTATGCATGCAAGTTTTAAGGGTCAATTTGCTTAGGCTAGCATTTGGGTAACTTCTGTCTTTGTTAATGTTTTAATTAATTCTAATCTTAGATGTATTTTTGTCTGTGAAAAGCGCTATATAAATAAATGTTACTTACTTACTTACTTGTGTTAATTGACTGATAAAGTGACTTACTGTAACTTAACTTAAAGGTGCTCCGATTGGTGTTACATGTAATTTATGTTCATCAGAGGAAAAAATAAGACTGTTTCAGAAATATATATGAAAAAAAAACCAGAATGAAAAGGCAGTATAAGATGAACAGCCTTTTTCTAATGTCTGAGTTTGCTTTTAAATTATTTGAAATTCCAAGGGTTAAAGTGGAACCTATTTAACAGGGTTTAACTAACATATTTTAGGCGACAGCTCATGTGTGGTGTTAATTCAATCTTGCGTCTGGTTTTGACACCTATCACCAGAGGTATGCATGGTAAAAGTGTGAAGGGTCAATTGAAGACTTTTGGGGTAACTTCTGTCTTTATATGTTGCTAATTTTATTAAAGGGGCACTGTGTAATATGACATGATCAAGAAAGTTCTACAAAGTTCTAGAATGCAACGCTCCCTGGGTAACCCCAACCCTTTAGAATAATAACAGAAGCTACAGTGGCCTTCAAGGACAAGAACAATTCTAAATTTTAAACAATGCACCTGATGACATTCCATAAGACTTGCCTGCTCAATGTACAAAATGTAATATTAATATTTGTAATTCTCCGCTCAGGAGGATAATTCAGATTATTGGCAGAGGTGATTTTACACCAATGAGGACATATTTATGAATGAGGAAATTGATTTTAGCTAATAAATGACTTAAAATGTTACACAGTGTCCCTTTAAAAAAAAAAAAAAAAAAAAAACATTTTATTCTTACATGTATTTTTTACTATGCCTTTATTTGCACACTGTAAAGCACTGTGACCATGTCTGTGAAAAGCGCTATGTAAAAAAATGTTACTTACTTACTTGTGTTACAGGCACTTCGGTGGTGTAGCGCATACCATATAGACTCAGTCCTTGTCGCAGTGGTTGCGGGTTCAAATCTGACCCGTGGACCTTTACTGCATCTCATCCCCTCTCTCTCTCTCTCTCTCTCTCTCTCTCCGTCTCCCCATTTCAACTCTGTTTCTCTCCTTTACTGTCAAATAAAGCTTGAACATGCCAAAAAATTATCTTTTAAAAAAAGAGCGGGAACTAGCGTTTACAGGATCCTTCGTGATCAAGCGCAATTACTTGAGTTCCTTTATATTATCTAGACCATCAGTCGAATGTGGGTTTTCAAATACAAAATGACAGATTTAACAGATCATCCAGAACCAATTTTCCCTGATGGGCTTTTAAAAAGAAATCCCTAGAAATCCCACAATAGAAAAGTTGAATGTTAAGAAATGGATAGAGAGATATATGATAATATAACGAGGACATCGTCAAACCTCAAAATACATTATTTCAAGATGTTCAATCCCATGGCAAGATAAGTCCCTTGTGAGCCACCGTACCCAGGTGGTTTTTGGTGCATGAGAAGCTCAAGGATATAACAGCATAAAAGCTCTGGAAAAAATATTATAAGACCAGTCTGGATTTTTCTTCAATCTTCATCTCTACATTACTTAATGGTGCTCCGAGGAAATGTCAGTTTGTATTAATTCGTCCACCCCTTTGGACAAAAGCAGCAATGTTTTTATATCTTTTATAGAGTTAAAACTACATAAACATAGCTTTCTTTGCACTGATGGTCCAGTTTGCTGTTACATGTCATTTTTGATCATCAGAGGAGAAATTAGAATATTTCAAAAATATTCAAAAGTTCCTTGTAGCACATTGCGAGTGCAAACAAGGCTAAACTCTACATACATTGTGGGCAAGTTTAAAAATATAACTACATGTGTTTTTAGTTGGTTATATTCTGAAAATTATAGCATTTAAAGGAGGTAATTGTCTCATAGAAGTATTGACAAATCACAGAAAAGCTTTTGGGAACATAGCGTTTTTCTTGGAAAGTTTCAACATTTACTGTCTTCTATGTTGAACCCGTTCACCTACAGTTCAAACATTCCTGTGTCCTTGGAAAAGAGAAAATACAATGAGGTGAGACAAGATATTTTTGAGAGCATAAAAGAGCAAAGAAGACAGAGGGAAGACGTTTGATTAATGGCGGAGATTGAAAACATCACAAAATATTTACGACGGTGTTCTGCGATCAAAAACGGACAAAGATTATTTTGGATTATTTTTTACTTTGGATTATTTACATGTGTTGTAAAGGCCACTGGCAGCCCAGCAGTGCAGACAGAGGAGTCAGCATTTTCACCTTCATTGCACGCACACAGTATCCACACTATGCACATTGTACACGTCAATAAAAAGGACATTAAATTAAAGCCAATTTATGTACATCAGCGAGTAGAAACCAGACAGGGACAGACAGAAGGGCAAACAAGGGGGGGGGGGGGGGGCAATGGAGAAATAGAGTTAAAGCTGTAGTGCGTAACTTTTTGATATAA
>CM049396.1:6305000-6307500 GCA_026929865.2 Hyperoplus lanceolatus
AGGAACATCCATACTTAAAGCAGATGTGTCTTTAAATTGCATGCCAAAATTCCTGGCCCTGAATTTATAAAAACACAACCCAAACCAATAATTTTGAAAAAAAAAAATGCTTTTTTTGTCCTGCGTTTTTTTGTGGGCGCAACAAAACGTGCTGAAAACTGACAGCTCAAACATTTGTGAAACTTAACAAGCTGTCATTCTTTTTCTCAGTTTCAAATACAGCCACTGCCCCAATTGAATTATTTACACATTTACACACACATACACACACACACACACACACACACACACACACACACACACACACACACACACACACACACACACACACACACACACACACACACACACACACACACACACACACAAACATTTCGTTCCTCAGTTTCAAATACCACAATTCACAACAGCTGTACTATCAAAACCAGATTATTTTAACGTTTGTGTGTTTTGTGTTTTCTGTTATTGTAACAAGGGATAAGAATGTTTGACAGCATATGAGAATGTGTGTGTGTGTGTGTGTGTGTGTGTGTGTGTGTATCTGTGTGTGTATGTGTGTGTTTGTGAGTGAGTGAGTGAGTGAGTGTGTGTGTGTGTGTGTGTGTGTGTGTGTGTGTGTGTGTGTGTGTGTGTGTGTGTGTGTAAATGTGTAAATAATTGTGTGGCTGTTAAAGAAGCCTATAGATCATAGAAACGGACTAAAAATGTTGAGGTTTTTTTCATGGAAAATTGGAGAGAGAATCAATGGCCACCCCCTCAATCATTACCACCACTGAAGTGACCTTAAAGGGCCACTGTGTAACATTTGAAGTAATTTATTAGCTAAAATCAATATTAATAAATATTCCTCATTCATAAATATGTCCTCAGTGGTGTAAAATCACCTCTGCCAATAATCTGAATTATCCTCCTGACAGGAGAATTACAAATATTAATGTTACATTTTGTCCATTGAGCAGGCAAGTCTTATGGAGGAATCCATGTTTTTGGAATGTCATCAGGTGCATTGTTTAACATTTAGAATTGTTCTTGTCCTTGAAGGCCACTGTAGCTTCTGTTATTATTCAAACGGGTTGGGGTTACCCAGAGAGCGTTGCATTCTAGAACTTTCTTGATGATGTCATATTACACAGTGACCCTTTAAAGGTGGAGTCAGTGATTCTGGAGATCGCTTGTTGTCAAAATCACTTTTTGTCCAAATCTGTGAAAATCTCCTCATGACTTTCTGCCTATCCATACTATGTGTGGGAAAAAAAACAAAAAAAACTGTGTAAATACCCAGCCTAGGCTCTGTAAACTGGTATGTAAACAAAAGGCTCCAACAGTAGCTATGTATTAACACTGGGCTGTTTTTTCAGGGCAGACACAATACGGAGAGGTAGTGGATCGTGAGGAAATATTCACTGATTTAGACAAAAAAGTGATTTTGACAACAAGCGTTCTCTAGAATCACTGACTCCCTTTAAAGGTGGGGTGGAGGATTTGGGGAGAAAATGGCAGTTGGGATAGAGATTAGAATCCAAATACCTCAACCGCTCCACTTGTTCTCTTTGGTCCCTCCCCTATGGTCCCTCCCTGACACGCTCTACACCAACAAAGTTGTGCCACAGTGAATGGACAGTCCCAACAGCCAATAAGAACCGAGAATCGGAGCCTCTCGCTCTGATTGGTCAAAGTGTACAGCTCATGTTAACTTTGACCAATCAGAAATCACATACCCCAGCTTTAAGCTATAGGCCTTCAACCCTTCAATGCAGTGGAGTTGCTCAATGGGACAGATTCAAGTGTGAGTGTGTGAACAGTGTATAGTGGTCAATGCAATCTGCACATAGACAAATGGTTCAAAAGTTTGATTTTCTTTGAATTTGTTTTGCAGCTTTATCAAAGTGAAACTAAATATTAAATATGACTGATCTGGCACATTTTCAATAATGTATTCATCCTTGAACTCG
This sequence comes from Hyperoplus lanceolatus, assembly GCA_026929865.2. Taxonomy (NCBI): domain Eukaryota; kingdom Metazoa; phylum Chordata; class Actinopteri; order Uranoscopiformes; family Ammodytidae; genus Hyperoplus; species Hyperoplus lanceolatus. The sequence goes on from CM049396.1 coordinate 6,306,953, forward strand.
GGTTAAATCTAGCAGAAGTCGAAGCTGATTTATGTCTGACAGCATATGTGTGTGTGTGTGTGTGTGTGTGTGTGTGTGTGTGTGGACTATAGGACTTTGACCGTTGAAAGTCTTACTGAGTTCTTATAGAGTTCCACATATCAGCAGGCCGCCTCAAACTATTTAAAACCGGTTTGATATTAATCTGGACTGAACAGCTCTGATTGTTCCTTCAGAAGTCATCCACACATTTGGGTCAAATCAAATCAAATCAGTTTTATTTGTATAGCCCAATATCAAAAATAGACATTTGCCTCAGTGGGCTTCACAGTCTGTTCTTGGGCGGCTGTGGTGAAGTGTGTGGGGCGGTCGTCCACTGGGTTACAGGGTCGGTGGTTTGATCCCCCGTCTCCCTGCCACATGTCCAAGTGTCCCTGGGCAAAGAGACACTGAACCCCGAATTGCTCCTGACAGTTAGCTTGCACCCTGCGTGGTAGCTGCTGCTGCTATCGGTGTATGAATCAGTGATGCCGGTAACGCGTTACTGGCATCGGACCTCTTTTTTCAGT
>CM049396.1:6310000-6312500 GCA_026929865.2 Hyperoplus lanceolatus
TGTGTGTGTGTGTGTGTGTGTGTGTGTGTGTGAAAGAGAGAATGTATTCTCGGAGGAAAAGAAAATATGTCTCACAATTCCACGGCTAATTTGTGAACCAGAGGAAAACAGATTATCTTAAACCTTCAGTGTGTAGAATCTTGGGTTTTCCCCTGTACAAAGAAATTCAGGGTCAACACACACAGCCTAGGCTCTGTAAGCTGGTATGCACTGTAAACAAAGGGGCCCACGGGGGCACCTTTAGCTCAGTTGGTAGGGCGCTCCCCCCCATGGGCAGGCCGAGGCCCATGGGGGGGCCTCGATTCCAGCCCGCGGTCGTTCTCTGCATGTCACTCCCCTCTCTGCCCCATTTCAACTCTGTCTCTACACTATCAATAAAGCATACAAATGCCCAAAAAATATCTTTAAAAAAAATAAAGGGGCCCACTGCAGCTAAAGCCCCTATCTCACTGGGCTGCGACTGTTTGCGACCAGTTGGAGACACAAAATTGCGACAAAATATGCCAATTTGCGACAATTTTCACTTGAAGTCTCACTGAGTTGCTACTTACGACACGTTTGCGAATGTCCTTGCCGGGAGGTCGCATTTATGTCTCACAAACTTCTGGCGAGTGTCGCACGAACGGAATGTCAGTCTCATTTTTGTCTCAAAGCAGTCGCAATTTAGTTTCATATGTCGCCAAACACTCGCCAAACCCTCGCACAGTTGTCTCACACTTCTCGCACTTTCTGACTCGCGGAGACTAAATTGAGAAGGGTTTGCGCCGCGTGCGACACACCTGCGACGACTCTGAGACTATTTTGAGACTAGATTTGTCGCACACTTTTTTTTGAACATGTTCAAAATTCATGCGACAGGACTGCGCGGCTCTGCGACTCATGCGAGGAAATTGAGACCTCCGCGAACGTTTGGAGACAGTTTAGAGACTCGTTTGCGAATGCAGTCTCCAACTTGTCGCAAACAGACGCAGCCCAGTGAGATAGGGGCTTAACGTGCTCACTTATAGAGCCTAGGCTGTGTATTAACACTTTGTTTTCAGTTCAAAGAGTATGGACAAGTAGCGGATAATGACGAGACTTTTACTTTTTTCTATTTTGACAACAAGCATTTTACAGAATCACCAGATTGGATTATCACATATATCGAACTAGATACTCGAACGGACCGTGTCACTTTTCTGAGTATACATGGCTTTTCAGAAATCGGATAAATGTCCGATGCATGGCTGTCTCTACTATGCTAGGTGGCGCTGTAGCCCTTTCAACCATGCTTTCAACAAGTGGTTTTAGAGCCACGTCCGGTTCTCTTCCGTCAATAACCCATGGTGTAGCCTATCACGCGCAGGCACACAAGCACAGAACGAGAAGTCCGATATGCAATATCCGATCCCTGTATACATGCAGAGAGAAAGCCGACAATGAACGAATTATCTAGGTGTTCTTATCCGACTTCTCTTGTCCGTTATTGTACCGATTTGTGTCCGAAGTAGATCGGATAAAGGTGTTTACATGCAGTTTAAAAGTCCTGTTGAGGTTTTATTCGTTTAGTTATCCGATTATAAGTCTGCATGTAAACGCACTGACTGACTCTACCTGTAAGAAGAAATATGACAGTGGTTTTGTGTCGGCATCGGCAGTGAATTATTTTAGTGACTGGTTGGCTAATATCAATAACATGAATTATATCTTCAACACTATATGTTTTATTTAAAATGTGCTTCATCAACACTTACTTAAAGCCCCGGAAAAAAATAAAGAGACCAGTCTGGATATTTCTTCAATCTTTATCTCTACATTACTCATTGAAAATGCTCTTAAGGACAATATTTTGTATTGTGAATTTGGTAGAAATGTTGTCAGTAGTTTATATGATAAAACCAAAATGTTCATTCTACTCAAACATTATGCCTATAAAGAGTAAAACAAGACACTGAACATTTGGAGTGGTCCCTTAATTGTTTTACGGAGCTTTATGTTTTATTTTAAATTCACTACAGGTTTCCTCTAACATCCAGTGTTACTGTTGTAATATATATTTCTTCAACAGTTTATTCCAGATCCAAAGTTTGTATTGCCAGGGATGCACAACACCCTGAAATATATGTACATATTTGAGTTGGAGACTTTACTGTCAAGGCCTTACTTTAAAGTCACTTTGAGTGAAAAGTTGCACAACTTAGGCCACTCTCCCCTATAAGGTTAATGTATAAATATTATATAATAAAATGTTGTTTGGGGTTATTGTAAGCCTCAGAGGCCCAGCAATGAAATGATGGACATTGAAATTAATTTAACTGACAGTCAGATCTGCACAGACATAACACTGTGTGGATGATTTATATAGGCCTATATGTTTTCATTATATTGAAGTGTTATGAAGCCCACACACACACACACACACACACACACACACACACACACACACACCGCACCGTCATATGGTCGTGGTGGTCCTGTGTGTGCTCTCCCTCCTCTTCACTGCTCGGTCTGTTGGTCTCCT
>CM049396.1:6315000-6327500 GCA_026929865.2 Hyperoplus lanceolatus
GCTGATGTTGGGGCGCTCCGGTGGTGTAGTGGATAGAGCGTGTACCATATTGGCTCCAGCCTTCGTTGCAGTGGTCGCGGGTTCAAATCTGACCCGTGGACCTTTACTGCAGGTCATCCCCCTCTCTCTCTCTCTCTCTCTCTCTCTGTCTCCACATTTCAACTCTGTATTGTCTAATACAACTTGAAAATTATGCTAATGTTGCTGATTTTGCAAGAGAGGCCGTTTGTGGAGGTTAACGACAAATTATTTAGCTTCCACTAAGATGGTTTTATTGATGTCGTTAAATGTACATAAATGTTTACGTTCAGAATCATAAACAGTTATCTCTCCATGTTTGCCAAAAAGCCCAATATAAATATCACCTGTATATGAGCAGGATTTGCTGTACTGTCAACTTATTCCAAAGCGATTACTGTTGTTTCTTGTTACTAATATACTACCACTAAAATAGTACAGATTTTTCCCTTTCATGCTCTAATTGTACTGTGGCTCAGTTGGTAGAGCAGGTCGGCCGATGATCAAAGGGTTGGAGGTTCGATCCCCGCTCTGCCACCTGTGTCAAGGTTGTTGTGTCCTTGGGCAAGACACTTCACCCACCTTGCTTCGAGTGAATGTCGATAGTTAGCCTGCTATCGGTGTATGAATGTGTGTGTGAATGGTAACGTGGGAAAGGAAAACAGGTCTCCCTTGCAAAAGAGTCTTTGGACTCAATGGGATTTACCTGTATGAATAAAGGTTAAGAAGAAAATAAATAAAAAATGTCTGAATATAACACATGGCAATCTGGCTCTGGCTCATATGAATTTATCTTATACGTCAATGCCATGGATAGATGGATGGATGATACAGACAGACAGACGGACAGATGGACAGACGGACACACAGACAGACAGAAAGACACTCACGCACACCTCTCTGTTTGGTGCCGTTGCTGGTGGGTAGGCCTGTGTTGTTGCGAGTCAGCAGCTTGACAGACTTGACCCGTCTGAGCAGGGGGACGGCCAGACGCGGGTGCTTCACCGGAGCCACGCGGGGGACCGGAGACACACAGCCACGGTACTCCAACAATCTGATGGGAAGAAAGACAGGAGGTGGAAGATAAAACAGTGAACTAGATTGGAACAGTTAAAGCGTGTGTAGAATTTGGGGTTTTATGTCCTAGCAGATTTTGTAGAAAGTAATTGTAATATCCATAAGTACATTTAATTTAGTGCATAATAGCTGAAAAAACTTTTTTGAATTATTATTTTTTCCCTTAGAAAGGGTCTCATATATGTCCATATTTCTGCATATCTTGGACCAAGGCCTAGTTCCGCCATCTTGAAAGTGTCATAGTTGGAATGTCATCAGGTGCATTGTTTAACATTTAGAATTGTTCTTGTCCTTGAAAAGTGATTTTTTGTGGACGTTTGTTCTCTTCTTGGTTCCCTGCGGGCTACACCAACATCGAAAAGCAGGCTTGTGGACTGTCTTTGATTGTTCCGGTTTTGTTGTGGAGGAGCCGTGTAGCTCACTTGCTATTTTGGCGTCCCTAGCAACGGCTAAAAACAAGTAGTAGTAGTGACATTTTCCTGGTCACTACTGGCGTTTTCTTCGGTGATCCTGGTGAGGAATATGCCCCGGTCAACCTGCAAAGCTGTCTCTACAGTCTCATCGTGGATTTTTCTACACTGCCTCTCAGCTCTTCTCCAACTGCTTCGGGTCCGTACCTAACTGCTAACAGGCTAACATCACTCTGGCTGGTTCGATGTTGACCTACTTCGCCTCACAGCTGCTGAAGTACAACAATCGCTCAATCCCACCCTGTATTCCCACCATAAAGCAGCTAGGACTATTGCATAGACCTCGATATATCCACAGAGGCTCAGGGAGAAACTTTATTTATTGTCAGCCTGCCGGCTCCATCCCATCCGTCTTGTCCACTGAGACGGCTGAGGGCAAAGGATACAACATCAGCATCTCCTTCCCATTCGTCCAGTTACCTCGGTCACGTCATCAGGACTCACCCGCTACTGAACCATTCACCGCTTCTGTCAAGCAGCAGCTCACCAGGCAGGACAGAAAACATGGACTGGGTTTCAATCCTTCATCGCCAGTGACCCATACTGCGGTTTGTGTGACTAGCTCCCCCAGCTACTGTCCACCTCCGGCATCACCATGTAGATTACTGGCTACTTCACCTCCCCATACTGTTACTGTTTATGTGACTAACCCGACAATACGTACAAGAAACACTTGTCACTTTAATACTGCAAACCTGTCAAACTTAGTATCCATTCCCCTTCAGCCACAGTCTGCTGTAGTAAATAGGGCTGACAATGCTTCACACTCAAACACACTAAGTTTGGCCTTGTTAAACATCAGATCTTTGTCAGGTAAAACATTTTTAATTAATGATTTTATTACCAAGCACAATCTTGATTTTATGTTTTTAACTGAAACTTGGTTGGACCCAGACAACAGCTCAGCTGTTCTTATCGAGTCAACCCCCCCCCCCCCAACTACACTTTTGAGAGTGAGGCCAGAGCTCATAGGAAAGGTGGTGGAGTTGCTATTTTATTTAATGAATCTTTAACATGCAAAAAGATGTTTTATGGAAACTTTGTTTCATTTGAATATGTGGCTCTAAAGTTAAATTCAGCCTCTCAAGCTATTTTTATTAATACAAATATTACTATATATATATATATATATATATATATATATATATATATATATATATATATATATATATATATATATTACTATATTGTATCTACAGGCCACCTAAATACTGTGCAAACTTTTTTGATGACCTTACTGGACTACTGTCTGTAATCTGTATGGAGTTTGACTGTTTATTGATTGTTGGGGATTTTAATATACATGTGGACAAACCCGAGGACAGAAGTGCTAAAGAACTATGCTATGTACTGGAAAATGTTGGACTCTCTCAACACGTAAACCAGCCTACACATAACAAAGGTCACACCCTGGACTTATTCATTTCAAAGGGCCTGGACATGTCAAACCTTTTAGTGTCTGATGTGGGTCTCTCCGACCATTCCTGTTTGTTTTTTGGGAGTACAATATCTTTGCACACAACTGCAAAAACAAAGGTTATCAAAAAAACGGTATATTACTGAAAACACGAGTGAACAATTTATCCAGGCATTTTCTCTGTCCCCGCTCCTCCCCTGTATCTCAGTTAATGAGCTTGTATGTAACTTCAACTCAAAAATTTTAACAGGTGGCGAAAAACAAATCTAAATGTTCACTATAACATCTTCAAAGAGAAACTACGCACGTTTAACCTAGAACTAAGAAATGCAAGACAGTCTTTCTTCTCTGACATCATCACCAAAAACAGCAACAATGCACATGCCCTGTTTGCTGCTGTTGACAGGCTAACAAACCCTCCTGTGTCAGTAGCGTCTGAGCATCTTTCCACGAGGGCCTGCAATGAATTTGCCTCCTTCTTTACTGAGAAAATTCATAAAATAAGACAAGCTGTCACTGCATCAATACCAGGTTCAAGATATGTTTTATCTCTGTACCCATTTAAAACGAATTCAGATGCCATGACAGAGTTTTTTCTGATAAACAAGAAAAACCTGGATGACATTATACAACACCTGAACTCCTCCTCCTGTTGCCTTGACATTCTGCCCACAGGCTTCTGTTCTTAGCTGTATGGCCTCAGATGTCCTAGAAATTCTCAATATGTCCCTTCGCACTGGTGTATTCCCACAGGCCCTGAAAACAGCTGTCATCAAGCCACTCCTAAAAAAGAAAAATCTAGATACATCACTCATGAACAATTATAGGCCGATATCCAACCTACCATTTTTAAGCAAGATCATTGAAAAAGCTGTTCATCATCAGCTAAATAACTACTTAGCAATGAATAACTGCTTTGATGTCTTTCAGTCAGGTTTTCGACAACACCATAGCACTGAGACTGCTCTGGTTAAGGTCCTCAATGACATCCACAGTGGAAAAAGCTCTGTATTAGTTTTATTGGATCTCAGTGCTGCGTTCGACACAGTTGACCACAGCATATTGCTAGATCGACTTGCAAACTGGGTTGGACTCTCTGGAACTGTGCTAAACTGGTTTGAATCATACTTAAAGGAAAGAGACTACTATGTGTCAATAGGCAATTTCACATCCGAGCGAACAAATATTACGTGCGGGGTCCCCCAGGGTTCCATTCTTGGGCCTCTTCTGTTTAACATCTACATGCTCCCACTAGCTCAGATTATGAACAAAAACTAATTATGCTACCATAATTATGCAGACGACACACAAATTTACATAACCATATCACCAGGAGACTATAGTCCGATTCAAGCACTAAGTAAATGCATTGAACAAATCAATGATTGGATGTGCCAAAACTTTCTTCAATTAAACAGCGACAAAACTGAAGTAATTGTCTTTGGTGCCAGGGATGAACAATCAAAAGTCAGCGCACAGCTTAAATCTGTTATGTTAGAAAGCACACACCAAGCTAGAAATCTTGGAGTAGTGATAGATTCCGACTTGAATTTCAAAAAACACATTAAATCAATTACTAAGTCAGCCTACTACCACCTTAAAAATATATCAAGAATTAAAGGGCTAATATCTCAGCAGGACTTAGAAAAACTTGTCCATGCATTTATTTTTAGTAGACTTGACTACTGTAAAGTGTCTTTGCAGGCCTTCCTAAAAAAATCAATCAGACAACTTCAGCTAATTCAGAACGCTGCTGCCCGAGTCCTCACTAGAACCAAAAAAGTAGATCACATTACCCCAGTTCTTAGGTCTTTGCACTGGCTTCCTGTCACTCAACGAATTGATTTTAAAATATTGATGATGGTCTACAAAGCCTTAAATGGTTTAGGGCCAAAATATATTACTGATCTGCTGATACGTTATGAGCCGCCCAGAGCCCTTAGGTCGTCTGGGACAGGTCTTTTAAAAGTCCCCAGAGCTAGGACTAAACAGGGAGAGGCGGCATTCAGCGTTTATGCGCCCAATGTCTGGAACGGACTGCCAGAGAGTCTGAGGTCCGCTGAGACTCTCAGCTCTTTTAAATCGAGTCTCAAAACGTTCTTGTTTCCCTTTTAACCTGGAATTTTTTTTTTTGTAAAATGTTTTAATTCTTTTATTTAAATGTTGTATTTTTATCCATGTTTTAAATTTGTTCCTTTTTTTTTTTTTTTTGTATTTGTATTCTTTATTTGATTTTAACCCTGTGAAGCACCTTGAGTGGCCCTGTGCCTGAAATGTGCTCTATAAATAAAATTGCCTTGCCTTGCCTTGCCTTGAAGGCCACTGTAGCTTCTGTTATTATTCGAAAGGGGTGGGGTTACCTAGGGAGCGTTGCATTCTAGAACTTTGTAGAACTTTCTTGATGATGTCATATTACACACTGCACCTTTAAAAGTCAATGAGATAGATAGATTGTTACACATTTTCTTTTTTCTTTCCCTTTCTTAAATTTTTTTTTTCTGATTCCAAACAACCACAGACAAAAGTGTTTCAAATGTATTTGAAAAACAATATGATTTTTAAAACATTGCCATACAGCATTGTTCATGCAATACTGTTCTTTAGTCTTGTGTGTGTGTGTGTGTGTGTGTGTGTGTGTGTGTGTGTGTGTGTGTGTGTGTGTGTGTGTGTGTGTGTGTGTGTGTGAGTGAGTGAGTGAGTGAGTGAGTGAGTGAGTGAGTGAGTGAGTCTGTCTGTCTGTGTGTGTGTGTGTGTGTGTGAGTGAGTGAGTGAGTGAGTGAGTGAGTGAGTGAGTGAGTGAGTGTGTGTGTGTGTGTGTGTGTGTGTGTGTGTGTGTGTGTGTGTGTGTGTGTGTGTGTGTGTAGGAGATAGAGAGAGAGAGAGAGAGAGAGAGAGAGAGAGAGAGAGAGAGAGAGAGAGAGAGAGAGAGACAAACAAACATCTCTGTGCTTGTGCAGAAAAAAACTAGAGTGAGATGTTTGGCTGACTCTTACAGTTTTTTTCCGATTGCTAAAGCACAGTGGGCACAACTAAAACCTCATGTGCAAAACTCTTAACACAGTGTGCACTGCAGAAGTCCATGTGTTCCAAACAGTGTTTCATTTTTCATTCATTTCACACAAAATGCATTCAGTAACCACATTGACCAAAACTCAAGAGCTCTTCTACCATTCATAGACAACAACCTGCAAAACACTGTGTATTTCTGGCAAAATATTCAATTGCTAAGACACTGTTGTCAAAACTCTTAGGAACTCATTCAAAACAAAATATTGGATTCTACATTTACCTTATTGAAGTTGTGGAAGAATATTACCAATAATATGACTAATATGTAAAATAAATTGCTTATTGAATTTCAGCTAAAAGCACGAAACTTGAAAATGCAGTTTTTTTCCGATCGCTAAAGCACAGTGGGCACAACTGAAACCACGTGCAAAACTCTTAACACAGTGTTCATCACTAAAACCCATCTGTGCAATTCAGTTAATTTTGCCTTCAAAAGTCACTCACAGCAACAACACTCTTCATACATGTCTCAAAACAAGCTCACTGGAGCAAACACTGGCAACATGTTACAATGAAAAACACACATTGACACACACAACACACAGACCTACAAAACACTAACAACAAGCAGCAAAACATAAAAGATGAACTTTTGATACCTAAAATATTTGAAGTAAAAATGATCTGAGTGATTTCAAATAAAACACTTTCATTATGAAATACTGTAAGAGTAACATATTTTTATTTGACCGTACCATATTGTTTAGATGAAACAAGAGTGAATGAAAACAGAGCAATTTGATTCAGTATCTCATGGCCTGAGTGAGTCCAACCTGACTTGCTACATAGTAGCTCCATAACTAGGACATTTGGACTGGACAACAGGCAATATTTTTCCACTTCCTAGTCAGAGGATGGCATTGCATGTCATGTGGATAAGGCAATGTGCTTTTTGAAGCTTTTCTATTTGTATTTGTATGTGTCTAGATGAACTTTACAGTGGGCTAGTATATCAATATTTCAAAAAGTCTGTATGATATTTTTAAATTCAAAAACCTTACAAAGTTCTAAAAACATCTGTGTTTTGCATAAAGCACATTCACGTGCTGTTGCTGCTTTGAAAGAGTAATTCAAATGGTGCATGTGTGTATCATCTTGATGCTAAAAACTGTTTTGAAAAGGGATTGTTAGGTTTGGTTTCAAGAGTTTCCTTTTTCCAGGGGCTGTAATAACTGTTAGGTTCCTCCCTATCTTCAGCATTGAGCCTCACATTGTACAGTGATAAACATCGTATCTTGCGTGTATTTTCTTTTTCTCTGTATGGAGGTATGCAGCAGCAAACCAGTCTGAGATTCAGTGGAAGGCCACATTATCCCTGACAACTACAAAAACAGGAGAGTTTCTTGCCCTTCGATTTCTATCCAGGCGGAACAATTACGTAAAATAATAATTGTAATATTTTATTTTCAAGTTTCGTGCTTTTAGCTGAAATTCAATAAGCAATGTATTTTACATATTAGTCATATTATTGGTAATATTCTTCCACAACTTCAATAAGGTAAATGTAGAATCAAATATTTTGTTTTGAATGAGTTCCTAAGAGTTTTGAGCACAGTGTCTTAGCAATTGAACATTTTGCCAGAAATACACAGTGTTTTGCAGGTTGTTGTCTATGAATGGTAGAAGAGCTCTTGAGTTTTGGTCAATGTGGTTACTGAATGCATTTTGTGTGAAATGAATGAAAAATGAAACACAGTTTGGAACACATGGACTTCTGCAGTGCACACTGTGTTAAGAGTTTTGCACATGAGGTTTTAGTTGTGCCCACTGTGCTTTAGCAATCGGAAAAAAAAACTGTAAACTTAATATAAATCAGTCTGTGTTCTAGCAGGAGACAATCCTGCAGGAAGAGACATCAATCACACGACAGCAAGATATTTACAAATGTACTTTAGGAAAATCCACATGTGGTGTGAAGTGTTTCTAGGATTTATTGTTCTATTATTATTATTATTTGGCTATTTCATACCGCCATTCCAATAGAGTGAGTGAGTGAGTGAGTGAGTGAGTGAGTGAGTGAGTGAGTGAGTGTGTGTGTGTGTGTGCGTGCGTGCGTGCGTGTGTGTGTGTGTGTGTGTGTGGTCCATCAAACACTTAAAAACTCACAGATTAAGTTCTCAAAAAGACACATTTTTGACCAACGGTGGAAATTTTGAAGGGAAGGTTTGGTCATATTTTATTTTTTGAAATACATTTTTTCCAAAGAGTGATACATGTCCATCTCAACAACGTAATCCAAATGGGAACACAGTATGACTCAATAACTATGTTGGCTTTTGATTTGCTGTTGCTTCGGGAAGAATAAAAAACAGCGTATGTTGACCCAATTTTCAAGGACATGTTTCGCCATAGTAAATATATATATATATTTTTAATATGCTAAAAAGTGTAGTCAGCAATTCTGGAGAACGCTTGTTGTCAAAATTACTTTTTGTCAGAATCAGTGAATATCTCCCCATGATCCGCTACCTGTCCGTACTGTGTGTGCTGAAAAAAAATCCAGTGTTAATACAGAACTAGGTATACTATGATATGATTTCAATAGTGCTACTGCTAAGTAACCCAAGACTACGATAACGTACAGCTCCAGAAAAAATGAAGAGACCACTCCAAATGTTCAGTGTCTCTTGTTTTACTATTTAAAGGCATATGTTTGAGTAGAATGAACATTTTGATTTTACAATATAAACTACTGACAACATTTCTACCAAATTCACAATAAAGATATTGTCATTAAGAGCATTTTCAATGAGTAATGTAGAGATGAAGATTTAAGAAAAATCCAGACTGGTCTCTCAATTTTTTCCGGGGCTTGTACATTGTACATTTAAAAGCGAACAGAGTCAGTGAGTCAGTGATATTGACGGATCACAGGTACAGGTGTAAATCAACGGTGGAATCTGCGGTCCAGCTGTTCGGAATGTTCCACCGTGTTTAATACAGATATTATTTATGTCAAGCTTAGCAGGAATTCTGTCTCTCTCTCTCTCTCGCACACACACACACACACCCACTCTCTCTCTCATACACACACACACGCACTCTCTCTCTCTCTCGCTCTCGCTCACACACACACACACCCACTCTCTCTCTCTCTCTCGCTCTCGCTCACACACACACACACACCCACTCTCTCTCTCATACACACACACACGCACTCTCTCTCTCTCTCGCTCTCGCTCACACACACACACACCCACTCTCTCTCTCATACACACACACACACGCACTCTCTCTCTCTCGCTCTCGCCACACACACACACACACACACACACACACACACACACACACACACACACACACACACACACACACACACACACACACACACACACACACAGGGAATGATTTAGGGAAATGGATGGAGAGAAGTGTGTGCAGGTATTTAGGGCACGTCAAAGACAGAGTATATAGGGCCTAAGGCTGCACCCACAACATCATAATACATAATAGCAACCTGACCTCTACAATTGGTTGAGAGACAGACAGACAGACAGAGACAGACAGACAGTCTATCTGTATTTTAAATTTTTTAACCTTATCTTGATTTTTAATTTTTTTTTTGTATACAATAATTCACCTAGCGTCACTTGATTACCCCTATACCTCAACCCAGTCTCACAGTGAAATGTGAAATAGCTACACTATACCTCAACACACTTTAATCTTTTGCCAAGATGTCTCTGTATGTAAGAATGTTTTCCTTGCCTCGTGTGAATGTCGATAGTTAGCTGCTGCTATCGGTGTATGAATGTGTGTGTGAATGGTAACGTGGGAAAGGAAAACATTTCTCCCATGAAAAAGAGTCTTCGGTCTCAATGGGATTTACCTGTATAAATAAAGGTTAAAAAAAAAAATAATAATAATTGCTACCTGCCTGTTTAAATAAAAAGTTAAAATAAATAAATAAATTCTACGCTGCAGTTAAAGGCCGTTTCATGTCAACACAGACACAGACTGATGCGTGTTGACAGGATTCATGAGAACGCACAGATCTCTCTCTGATCTGAGACAGACAGATTGGAACCGTCCCAAAGCATCAGACATCATTCACCTCAGCTGTCTGTCAGGAGAGTATGTACAAAATGGAAAACAAAATTGCGTGTGTAAGTGTGTGTGCGTGTGTGTATGTGTGTGTGTGTGTGTGTGTGTGTATTTGCACTTCACCCACCCACCTTGCCTCGTGCGTGGGTGAAGTGTCTTGCCCAAGGACACAACAACCATGACACAAGTGGCAGGGCGGGGATCGAACCGCCAACCCTTCAATCATTGGCCGACCCGCTCTACCACCTGAGCCACAGTCGCCCTTCCATGTTCATTCTGCGTGCTATCACTACAGGCCAATAAAGCGCTTTTAACCAAGTGTTATGGCCCGATAGAGACATGTATAACTCCCATTGGGCGTGTGAACCACATTCTGCCCGGGACGTCTTAGATGTTAACCTGTAGAACATTCTTTTGATCAAGCCAAGAGTGCTTGTGTTCATACCCCAACTACAGCTTTACTGGTCCCAAAAGGGGAGTAGACAGTCTTATCAATTTTAAAAAAAAAATATTATTAGAATACTATGTAGAATGTATTTTCTTTATAGATTCCTTCCACATCCAAGCAGTCTGGATTTTTCTTAAATCTTCATCTCTACATTACTTATTGAAAATGCTCTAAATGACAATATCTTTATTGTGAATTTGGTAGAAATGTTGTCAGTGGCTTATAGTTTATAATCAAAATGATCATTTTACTCTAACATATGCCTATAAATAGTCGACGAGACGAGTAACGAGAGACACTGAACATTTGGAGTGGTCTCTTCATTTTTTCCCGTAGCTGTATCAGTTTGATTTTCTTCTGTGCGATTAATAAAGTTATTTGAATTTGAACCTCACCTGTCATAGAAGTCTTCTCTGTAGAAGTCGTAGTCAAATTCGTAGCCACTGGGAGGAGAAAGCACAAGGCAAAATTAATTCAACCTTTATACTCGTTTATACTCGTTATCAGTGTTGGGCAAGTTACTTCAAAAGCGTAATGCAGTATTTATTACTTGTTACTGTCATTTCAAAGTAGTTAGTTACATTACAATATTACTGTCTTTGAATTGTAAGGCATTACACTACTTTTACATTACTTTTGCATTACTTTTAACAAAATAACATGAAATATGGATTTGGTGTTCTCAATAGATCTTCTTGTGTTCAATGCAGCTCATTACACAGCAGTAGGTGACATGGTATGGCATAATGACTGAGCTAGGCTTAAGGCTAACACAAGTAGGCCTATGCTATATAATATAATGGTCACAGTTATGGCTCATGGTGCAATACATTTTATAATAGAAATACTGTATCTTTAGGTATTTATTTAGCCTATATTAATATCAATAGAGCTAGAGCCTGCTACTGAACAAGTAAATTGAGCCTCAAAGATTTGTTTCTTGCGTTCTGGCGACTTAAAAGCATAATCAACTTTTGCCTTTTTTAGTTGTTCCAAAGAATCTGCCTTATCATCTTGCCATCTAATCTAAATGATAACAGCCCATTATGTTTGTTTATCGTCTCTCTTGCGTGACATTTTAAAATAACAATAGTAGCCTAAATATATATCTCCTTTGCTAATTCAAAGCATCCACTCATTATGTTGGGAGTCGACGTGTGTGTCAGAGGCATGAATCGACAAAGCAATTAACTCTTATTGTGACTTTTTTGCTGCAGCACTTTTAGTGCTGAGGAGAGCTTGCCAACTGCGCTGTCCTTTACGCACCATCATTGCCGCCGTTATGTTAAGATTTCATAATTTGCATCAAAGCAAACCCTTTAGGCGCCGGGTTTTATTTTAAAAAATACTAGATTTTGACACTTAAATTTCAGAAGGCTGGATTGAAAGTGGTTGGAGATAGAGACAAAGTGTAAATGAGACAAATATTGAGAATGACCTAAAGTTTATCTGGGGAGTAAATTTTCCCATCTAATTAGCGTATTGTGACGTCATATGGTGGCGGTCATGTTGTAGGCTATTATGTAATTTCCATGAAATACCTGATATTTTGAAAGAGAGTTGAATTTATTTAATCAGATTCACCCCTCCATCCATTTGTAATGATGTCCACTTTGTTGTAAGCCAACAGTTGTAAACTAGAACTAGAACTACACCACAAAACTCATAGCCTACAGTAGGCCTAGGCGTTTATGATTTTTTTTTACCCACCACCATTTTTATTTCCTTTTTTCTTCTATTCTTCATTATTATTATTATCATCATTATTATCATTATAATATGATAATATTAATATATATATATAATGCTGCGTCGCATGGCTGCACCACTGCTGCGCATGGACGCACCGTGACCGGGGCCGTAGAAAGAGTGAACAACAACTCCCTACTCGTCAACTTTTTGCTTGCCATATCTCTAAATAACTCCTAAATCCAGCAATACCGCTTCAGCATAAATA
>CM049396.1:6332500-6352500 GCA_026929865.2 Hyperoplus lanceolatus
ACACGCACACACACACACACACACACCCCCCCCCCACACACACACACACATCTCCCCCCACACACATCCCCCACACACACACACACTCACCCCCACACACACACACTCACCCCCACATACACACACACACACACACACATCTCCCCCACATGCACGCACACACACACACACCCCCCCCCCCGCCCCCCACACATACACCCCTCCACCCCCCCCCCCCCACACACTCACCCAGTGTCTGTCCGGCCAGCACCCGCCCGTTCTCCCCTATCACGGCCCCCCTGGCGTGCCTCTCTCCTGCATCACACACACACCCCCTCCACCCCCCCCCCACTCACCCAGTGTCTGTCCGGCCAGCACCCGCCCGTTCTCCCCCATCACCCCCGTGCCTCTCTCCTGCATCACACATACACCCCTCCCCCCCCCCCCACACACACTCACCCAGTGTCTGTCGGCCAGCACCCGCCCGTTCTCCCCATCACCCCCCTGGCTGCCTCTCTCCTGCATCACACACACACCCCTCCACCCCCACCCCCCACACACTCACCCAGTGTCTGTCCGGCCAGCACCCGCCCGTTCTCCCCTATCACGGCCCCCCTGGCGTGCCTCTCTCCCGCGTACTGGATGAACGCGTAGCCCTTGTGTACGGAGCAGCCCAGCACTCTGCCGTACTTTGAGAATATCGTCTCCACGTCCGATTTCTTCACCACTGCCGTGTTCAAGTTCCCGATAAAAATGCGGGAATTTATGGACTTTGGATCGGTCTTGTTGGTCACGTTGCTGGTCTGAACCTTCAGCGACATGATGGAGAGATAGAAGGAGGAGAGGAGAGATGGATGAATTAGGAGGGAGAGAGAGAGAGAGAGAGAGAGAGGGGATCTGGAGAGAAGAGAAGAAGAGATATAACTATCATTAGTCACAAAGACAGATAATTCAGTTCAGTTTAGTTTCACATACAAACAATATAAGACACCTGATCAAACATATACAGCTCTGGAAAAAAATTAAGAGACCAATCCTAATATTCAGTGTCTCTCGTTTTACTATTTATAGGCATTTTTTAAATTTTTTTTTAAGATATGTTTTTGGCATTTGTATGCTTTATTGATAGTGTAGAGACAGAGTTGAAATGGGGCAGAGAGGGGAGTGACATGCAGAGAACGACCGCGGGCTGGAATCGAACCCGGGTCCGCTGCCGGCCGAGGCCCATGGGGGGGACGCCCTACCAACTGAGCTAAGGGCGCCCCCCCTATAGGCATATGTTTGAGTAGAATGAACATTTTGGTTTTATAATATAAACTACTGACGACATTTCTACCAAATTCACAATAAAATATTGTCATTTAGAGCATTTCCAATTAGTAATGTAGAGATGAAGATTGAAGAATAATCCAGACTGGTCTCTGAATTTTTTCCAAAACAGTAACTGTTACATATGTAGGTGTTGAAGAAACAGGTTAAGGCTTGTATGAGAACCACACCCAAACTATATTTGAAAACATAACAATACAACACAATAAAAAAAAAAGTCAACTAAATTAAAATGAAAGACAACTGCGACCCTTCACAGACTGAGACACTTCAGATGTGGGCTCCTAAAAATCACCAAAGCACGAGTGGTTCACCGTAGGTTTTGTTACATGGCATCATTTAAACTTTAAAGTTATAGTGCGTAACTTTTTTCATATAAATGAATGTTGGTTACATTCAAGCCATTGTCAAATGAGTTGACACAAAGTTGATTAAGCCTATCAGCTCCACAAAACTCTCTCTGTACTTTTCAGTATGGCAGTGTTTACAAACTGGTGTCGCCCCCTGACACTGGTGCAGGAGCTCAAGAAAAACCCCAAGAAGAGCCCAAGAAATGTTTCAGTTACACAGAGTGAGGTGATCTCAAACACAAACACACACACACACACACACACACACACACACACACACACGCACTCTCTCTCACACACACACAGCACACACACACACACACACACACACACACACACACACACATACACTCACTCACTCACTGAAAGACCTTGGCTTCTCTCAGTCTGCTAAAAGGCACCAAAGGATAATGTTTCATCATCTACAGGGAATTCATGTAACACTGAGTGAATGAGTCATTTGTAATGCAGGTCATTGCAGCAGTGGGAGTGAAGCGTTCTGTCACAGTTCAATACACTTTCATATCTCCACCGGTGAAGTAGGTCTTTAAAGCTGGGGTGGAGGATTTGGGGAGAAAATGGCAGTTGGGATAGAGATTCGAATCCAAATACCTCAACCGCTCCACTTGTTCTCTTTGGTCCCTCCCCTATGGTCCCTCCCTGACACGCTCTACACCAACAAAGTCGTGCCAAAGTGAATGGACAGTCCCAACAGCCAATAAGAACAGAGAATTGGAGCTTCTCTCTGATTGGTCAAAGTGTACAGCTCATGTTAACTTTGACCAATCAGAAATCATATACCCCAGCTTAAATGAAACTTTTGACTTAACTTTAACCTTAGGGAAGTGGGACTATATAGCAACATTTGACCGTGATTTGCCCTTAAGACTTAAATAATAAAAACTCCTAAGTGCTCTGGCTTAAAGGTGCCCTGCGGAGTTTTCTTATTTTATATCGTTGAAGACTAACAGAAGAGTTGAATGCTTTTTACCTTTCACATAAATTATGCTCATCTGAATGCTGTACATATCTTTTTAATCCATGATTTATGATCATCAGCGGAAAAATTAGACCATTTCAGAGATATTTAAAAGATTCTCTGAGTTACTTTACGTTTTAGTTGTTCTTGTTAAACATACAGCCGCGGAAAAAAATGAAGAGACCAGTCTGGATTTTTCTTCAATCTTCATCTCTACATTACTTATTGAAAATGCTCTAAATGATCATATTTCTATTGTGAATTTGGTAGAAATTTTGTCAGTAGTTTATATAATAAAATCAAAATGTTCATTCTACTCAAACATATGCCTCTAACGTATTAAAACAAGAGACACTGAACAATTTGGAGTGGTCTCTTCATTTTTTCCAGAGCTGTATTTTTACACTTCCAAGGTCACCAACTCGCACACACACACACACACACACACACACACACACACACACACACACACACACACACACACACACACACACACACACACACACACACACACACACACACACACACACACACACAGTTTGCGCTTCATTTGAACCTTACTAAGGACCAAACTCTTACAAACAAACCCAAACTGACAGTGTGTGTAAATGTCTGTCCTGCTGTGAGTGTGTTGTGCTACAGGCTCCTGTTCCTCATTAGACAGAGACAGCATTGAGTGTGGATTCCAGGAGGGAAGAAATCATTATGATTCTGTATGTGTGTGTGTGTGTGTGTGTGTGTGTGTGTGTGTGTGTCTGTCTGTCTGTGTGTGCGTGTGTGTGTGTCTCGGTGTGTAAGTGTGTGTGTGTGTGGTGTGTGTGTGTATGTATTTCAGAAAATAATAGATTTTCTTTGCTTTCAGACCTTCATCTCAAGAAAAGTTAGTCAGGCTAAAGCAACTTTCTTTCTTTGTGTGTGTGTGTGTGTGTGTGTGTGTGTGTGTGTGTGTGTGATTTGATGATCTCTGGACCTTTCAATCTGACCTTTCCTTTGACAGAGGATCTCAAACTTGATTGGTTGAACTCTAACGAATCAAATTGAGCTTGACCCCCAAGAGACCTGTGTGTGTTGCTCCCGGAGGACAACACAAAAGTGTTGATCCAGCAAGTGTGTGTGTGTGTGTGTGTGTGTGTGTGAGGGGGCGGGAGAGAGAGCGAGTCATAGTTTGTTGAAATGTTTCCAATTTATGTATGTGTGTGTGGGTGTGTGTGTGTGGGCGTGTGTGTGTGTGTGCGTGCGTGCGTGCGTGTGTGTGAAAGCTCATATAGTGCTCTAGAAGTTGCAATCTGGCAGTTTCTGTATGAAGTTTCTGTATGAATAATTGTTTACACATCATTGCAGTATTGTGACACACACACACACACACACACACACACACACACACACACCTGGAGTTTGTCGGCATCCAACCAAGCTATATGTGTGTTTCCAAACACTGCACTTACTGTATGATGAGTAATAGCCCATAATAATAGAGTGCATTCTCCTCACACACTCACAAATGAATGAGTCAATAACTAGGTTTCTTTTGCAATGAATTTTCATACTAGTTAAGTTTACCTTTCTGGGTGAATGTCAGATAGATTATGATTTTTTAATTTTTTTAAGATATTTTTTTTGGCATTTTTATGCTTTATTGATAGTGTAGGGACAGAGTTGAAATGGGGCAGAGAGGGGAGTGACATGCAGAGGACGACCACGGGCTGGAATTGAACCCGGGTCCGCTGCTGGCCGAGGCCCATGGGGGGGACGCCCTACCAACTGAGCTAAGGGCGCCCCATAGATTATGAATTTTAACTCAAATACAACAACAGTAAAGTAAACACACGCACAAACACACACACACGCACACACACAAACACACGCACAAACACACATGCACACACACAGAAACACACACGCACACACACAAACACATGCACAAACACACACGCACACGCACACGCACACGCACACGCACACACACAGAAACACACACGCACACACACAAACACACGCACACACACAAACATCTTCAAAGCTACTATATGAGGATACAGTGTTATATTTACATTATGTATTAAGAGAATACGATTAGGCTGCAAACTCAGTAATCCACACTTTCTTCTTATGTGTGTGTATGTTTAACCATTGGCAAGACTACAGGCCAGCCATCAGTGTGTGTGTGTGTGTGTGTGTGTGTGTGTGTGTGTGTGTGTGTGAGAAATAGAAGATGTCAAGAGTCAATGTGTTTGGCGGAGATAACGAGACAGACCTGGGCAAACGTATAGTACAAAAAAAGGGAAACAATTTTCTTCCCCAAGAAAATTAACGAGTGTGTGTGTGTGTGTGTGCGCGTGTGTGTGTGCGTGTGTGTGTGTGTGTGTGTGTGTGTGTGTGTGTGTGTGTGTGTGTGTGTGTGTGTGTGAGAGAGAGAGGGGGGGTTATTTGCTGTCATACTGTGATTTGTTTTTCAGTTGTTGTTGTGCTGTGAGTGTGTCGAATATTTGGCCTTCAAATAGATTTTGGCAATCACTCTCTTTCACTCATACGTAGACACCCGTACTTATATCCTCCATTTCCAGGGCCCCTCATTGAAATAACACACACACACACACACACACACACACACACACACACACACACACACACACATTTGAAGGAAGCCTGGTGTAATGACTATGCTCCTTTAGCAATATCCTTTAAAACAATATGGCTGTTAGATTGTTCCTTTAAAGGTGCTACAAGGAACTTTTAAATATTTCTGAGATTTAAAAAAAAACTGTGTGTGTGTGTGTGTGTGTGTGTGTGTGTGTGTGTGTGTGTGTGTGTGTGTGTGTGTGTGTGTGTGTGTGTGTGTGTGTGTGTGTGTGTGTGTGTGTGTGTGTGTGTGTGTGTGTGTGTGTGTGTTTCATAAATCTAAGTTTATCCCTTGACCATTGTTCACCTCCAGCTCAATGTCTGTGTGAATAGATCAGAGTGTAAATGAGGTTTAAAGGAATTTCAAGTAGCGGCGAAGGGGGACTCTGTGTGTGTGTGTGTGTGTGTGTGTGTGTGTGTGTGTGTGTGATATATTTTTGAAGGCAATGCATAACTGAAGAGTCAAGCTCAATGCCTCCGAGCTAGGCCACAGGCTGGGTTGGCTGGCGCACACACACACACACACACACACACACACACACACACACACACACACACACACACACACACACACACACACACACACACACACACACACACACACACACAGCAGACGTCACAATACACACAAATTCACATGGAAATTCACACACAAACACGTGTATCACACATATCAAAAATGTGACTATCTCTCTCTCTCTCACACACACACACACACACCTTGGCAAATTATATATTCGCTTTGGCTTGGTTGTACAGATTTGAATGGTTAGGCCTCTTTAGGTAAAGTTAACAAATCAAGAATGTAATAATCATGAATTCAGTGTGATTTACTTTGCAACTGTATTTTATCCACAAAAAAACATTTTCCAGGAGTCCAAACAATGCATCTCCCCACAATAAAACTACATTGTTGTATCAATATTTTCAATGATAAAGTAACATAGATTTAGCCAGAAATTCGACAGAAAAAAGGGCACATTTACCACAGTCTGATTGTCCCTTCTTCTTGCTTGTATACAACCCATTTCACAATATTAAAGGCAAAATATAATTCAGCCCCACTCTAAAATGTGTAGAAATGCACCTTTCATTTCTGGTTCCATTTTGATGTGTTGTTGAGTTTGTTTTCCTTGAGGCAAAGTGGGCCTCACTAACATAACCTGTGTGTGTGTGTGTGTGTCTGTGTTAGAGAGAGAGAGAGAGAGAGAGAGAGAGAGAGAGAGAGAGAGAGAGAGAGAGAGAGAGAGAGGATGTCACTAACATTACCTGTGTGTGTGTGTGTGTGTGTCTGTGTTAGAGAGAGAGAGAGAGAGAGAGAGAGAGAGAGAGAGAGAGAGAGAGAGAGAGAGAGAGAGAGAGAGAGTCACTAACATTACCTCCTTTCATCACAAAATAAACTCCCAGACAAAATGCTTTGAACATCATAAGAGTGAATATGGACCATAACCATGTAGAAGCAGTTTGGGGCTTTACATTAAAATAAGTAGTCTTATTTCAATAATGTTCTTCCCGCTGTGTGTGTTTTTGACTGTTACAGTGTTGTCTTGCATTAACCCGTATGTTCCCAGGGGCGTTTCTAAAACATCTGGGGCTTCGTCTAAAACAAAATGTAGACAAAATAGAACTATGCCAAAGTGTATTGTAAATTTGCAAATACAAAATAAATGAATTAATACAAACTTTATAAAACGCTGCACTGTGCCAAAATTACATTGTACATTTCAAAATAAAGTTGAAAAAATACAAGAAATAATACAAAATAAAACAGAAAATAGCATTGCAAATTTCAAAATAAAATTAAAGTTAAAAAATAAAATCAGTTTGGCGTACACCCAGCTGCCTGTTCCATTCCCACTCAGTCTGACATCGGCCTTCACTGCTGCTCTATAAATCATTGCCACGGCGACCAGCAGCCAGTAATAGAGACAGATGGTCTCTCTTAGCAACGCATTAATGAACTGTTGTTCCAGGAACACGGACGGCCCAGTGTAGCGATCGATAATGCATTGTCTTCTGTTGTTCACAATCACTACAGCAGACCCCAGTTCAGTTCACTATCAGCAGGGTTAATAAGAGCGAAATGTAAGGGAGAAACTGTTATTTAAATAGTGATTTAAACCTGCAGTGTGTAGAAGTTTGGGTTGTTTTTCAGTTGTTGTGCTGTGAGTGTGTCCGGCGTCGCTGCCCGGCGTTGGTGCTCCTCCGGCCGGTCCTGGCTCTGGGTGTGCCGGTGGCGGCGGCAGATGCGTCGCGCCCTTTGTGCTTGGCACCTCTGGCCTTGCCTCGTGGGCTGGGCATGGCCGGTCCAGCGGGCCCGAGTGGGCTGTACGGGCCGCCCCTCCGGGGGTTTCGGCTGTGGTTGCTCCTCGTGGCAGCGGTGCATTTGGCTATTTCCCTATTCTATACTCTATTCTCTATCTATGGCCCCGGTCCTCCTCGGGACTAGTGCCGCACTGGGGCGTGCTCTCTGGGGGCGGGGTGCTGGGGGGCAGGCTCTGGGTCTGGGGAGGCTAGCGCCGATTGTGTGTTGGTGGGGAACGGTAGAGTGTAAATCAATGTAATTTAATGTTAATTGTGTTCATATTGTTTACCATTGTTATAGCGTTATTATTAACAGCCTGAGGAGCTGCCTCGGTCTCTGTTTGTTTGGGCCTGAGTACCGGTTGTCCTCCCACTGAAAAATTGTCCTGCCGATGCTAATTGCATAACTGATACCATTTCTCTGACATTTGTTCTCCTCTGTCTATCTTCCATGATTGGCTGAGCGTTGCACCGGGGGTTCTTTCCCTCTGTCTACCAAACACTCTCCATGCTACTCGACTGACTCCGAGTTCTGTGCTGAATCAGCTGTCCTAGGAACGGATGCTCCCCGCCTGCTATTGCCTCACATCAGCACTGACTCACCGTCCATCAGGATAGTACTCTTTCTACTCGCTTGCTTGTTCAATCTTTAAATTCATTTTTGCTTTGCTCATTGGTTGCCTTTCTGTCCTCTTTCAGTTTTCCCTGGTCGCGACGAGACGGTGTGGATCTGGTCCCCCCTCCGGTAACATCTGAGAATGGACCATCAACGCGAAAGATGTTGCAGTGGTTAAGGACGCCACCTGGAGACGTGGGATGTAATCCCGGCAATGGAAACCTTAGTTTTCCCTGGTGGAGACGAGACGATGTGGATCCTCTGGCAGCATCTGAAGTCTTCCTGCATCCACACTATTCGCACTTTACTTAGTATTACCATGTAATCACCTGGTCAATGATCAAATTCCTTCGTGATTTTCTCTACTTATGACATCTATTGCAGCATGTCCGTCCTAGGAGAGGGATCCCTTACTCTGTCGACTCTCCCTGAGATTTCTTCAATTTTTTTTTATTCCCGGTAAAGGGTTTTTACTGGGAGTTTTTTCTCAGCCGAGCTAAGGGTGTAAGGGCAGGGTGACATATTGTATCATATTGTATCATATATCATATTGTATGAAATGTAAAGCCCACTGAGACAAATGTGTTTGTGATTTTGGGCTATACAAATAAAACTGATTTGATTTTGATTTGATTTCCTAGCAGATTTTGTAGAAAGTAATTATAATATCCATAAGTACGTTTAATTTAGTGCATAATAGCTGAAAAAAATGTTTTGAATTATTTATTTTTCCCTTAGAAAGGGTCTCTTGCATGTCCATTTTTCTGCATATTTTGGACCAAGGCCTAGTGCCGCCATCTTGAAAGTGTCATAGTTGGAATGTCATCAGGTGCATTGTTTAAAATTTTGAATTGTTCTTATCCTTGAAGGCCAATTTAGCTTCTGTTATTATTCGAAAGGGTTGGGGTTACCCAGGGAGCGTTGCATTCTAGAACTTTGTAGAACTTTCTTGATGATGTCATATTACACACTGCACCTTTAAGAGATTGTTAAACATGTTTCCGATCTAAATATATTTTTTACTTTATTGAAAATCAATTTTTGATGACATAACCACAAAGGAACTCCGATCTCAATTTTTGTTTATTTTTTTTAAACTTTTTGTTATAATCCATTTTTGAATGGGAACAAACATTTAATGTGTATAGGAGGTAAACATACAGAATACTCGTATGTGTGAAATGGTGAGACTGGGGGTGTCTTGAATTAAATCAGTACTAGCCCAGTGTCGCGATCGATAATGCATTGTGTTCTGTTGTTCACAATCACTACAGCAGACCATCAGTTCACTATCAGCATGGGTTAATAAGAGGGAAATTTAAAGGTGCTACGAGGAACTTTTAAATGTTTCTGAGAACAGGATAAAAACCCTGGTTTCAAGGACAGTTGACTAAATTCACTCAGAATTGGAAAAATAAAGAAAAAGCAGTTAGAGGAAAGTCCCGATAACTTCTATTTTGTTTATTATACATTCTCTTTTTTTTATCTCCCTCTTTCTTCTCTCTCTCTCTCTCCCTCCCTCTCCCTCTCCCTCCCTCCCTCTCTCTCTTCCTCTCTCTTTCTCCCTCTCCCTCCCTCTCTTTCTCCCTCTCCCTCTATCGCTCTCCCTGACTCTCTCTCCCTCTCCATCACTTGCTCATTCCCCAGATGATAAACGACTGGTTGTTCCACTCATCCATCTACTGGGCAGCCTCATCTATCTATCCACTGCCCACACACACACACATACACACGTGTATACAAACGAACACAAGACACAAACACACGCGCGACTATACATATTTGCACACATGTACATACACACACACGAGCAAACATACACATGCATACAAACGAACAAGCTAGACACAAACACACACACACGTGAATACAAACAAACACACAAACAAACACACACACACACACACACACTCAAACTCATAAGACCATGAAACCCTTACAGACTCACACACAGACTCAAAGTGCCCAGAAAGAGAACGATGAAGTATAATTTCAATGGGCACTATACCCTGCACACACACACACACACACACACACACAAACACACACACAGCTTCCCCCAGGGTGTGTCAGTACAACTTCTGATTAAAGAGCCTCTATAGAAAATCAATACCTCCTTCATTGCAACCATACCCCTCTCTCTCTCTCTCTCTCTCTCTCTCTCTCTCTCTGACTCTCTCTCTCTCTATATATATACCTACATATTTTTCTCTCCATCCAGGCCTCACTTCATTCTCTCTCTCTCTACCTCCCCCTCTCCCTCTCCCTCTCTCTCTCCCTCCCTCCCTCTCCCTCTCTCTCTCTCCCTCTCCCTCTCCCTCTCTCTCCCTCTTCCTCTCTCTCTCTCTCCCTCTCTCTCCCTCTCTCTCTCGCCCTCCATTTCAAATATTCTTTGTTGCAAAAGCAATATGGCGTCTCACATGAAGTAGTTTCAGTGCTAAACAAATCCCTAGATTCCAATGAACAAACAGTGACACAAAAAGAGTCAGATCAACAATAACATTAGGTCAGTTGTTCAGTCCAATATAGTAATGTGATACTAAAGGGGCGCTCAGGTGGTGTAGTGGATAGAGCGCGTACCATATTGGCTGTGGCCTTCGTTGCAGTGGTCGCGGGTTCAAATCCGACCCGTGGACCTTTACTGCAGGTCATTCACCCCCCCCCCTCTCTCTCTCTGTCTCCCCATTTCAACTCTGTACTATCTAATAAAGCTTGAAAATGCCAAAAAAAAATCTAAAAAGAACGGCTCCGATGTTGCCTTACTTAGAATATATAATAGATGTGGTTTGACCTGTATCACATAAGGCCAACAGTTGATATAAATTTGTGTCTCATTGTTTTCCAAGTAGTTTCCATAATTCCATCATCTTTGCCCTTGAATTATAGCCTCATACATTTGAATACTTATGAATAAGTCACGTGGAACATAACCTGATTGAGAGAACTGTATAAAAATGTGCATATCTCCGGTGCCATGCCCATATTTAAGAACATAGGGTTATATAAATGGATATGTACAGCTCCGGAAAAAAATTAAGAGAGCAGTCTGGATTTTTCTTCAATCTTCATCTCTACATTACTTAATGGAAATGCTCTTTAATGACAAGAATTTTGGGGGGGATTTGGTGGAAAAGTTGTCAGTAGTTTATATTATAAAACCAAAATGTTCATTCCACTCAAACATATGCCTATAAATAGTCAAACGAGAGACACTGAACATTTGGAGTGGTCTCCTAATTTTTTCCCGAGCTGTATATGTATATAGGGTTAGGGTATATGCTGTATAATCCAGACACAGTAGACACCGGTCACAGCAACACTTGAATACTAATGAAAGAATCAAAAAGGTTCTGATTGAAACACCTGTTCAATCGAACTTCATTTACAAGCACTCAGTCAGCGCACACACACACACACACACACACACACACACACACACACACACACACACACACACACACACACACACACTAAACCCTCGCGTATAGGAAGGAACTGCGTGCCACATGGATATACCTTGGATTTACACACACACACACACATGCTCTAGTGCCACTTTGATCCTAATTGAAACAGCAATCATACACACACACACACACACACACACACACACACACACACACACACACACACACACACACACACACACACACACACACACACACACACACACACACACACACACACACACACACACACACACACACACACACACACACACACACACACACACACACACACACACACGTACACACATATGCACACCCCCCCCACACATTGATCAGTGTCTGTCTAAGTGAATTGTCATCGACACACGTTCCCCTTTCGCCCTCCTAACCGATTCATCTGCAGTCTGCTGCGAAGCCATGCTCATCAGCAGTTTCATATTCACATCAGCAGATCACAGCACACACACACACACACACACACACACACACACACACACACACACACACACACACACACACACACACACACACACACACACACACACACACACACACACACACACACACACACACACACACACCCTTTTAATTATAATATTTTCCCTTGTTTTTCACCTGGAGTGGAGGGAGACGTTCTGACGTAAACTGTTGCAGAGATTGTGAGTTTAAAAAAAAAAATATTTTGTGTTAACTTTATTTGAACAGGGACAATGTACAAAAGCAACATTAACCTTGCTTAGAGCAAGGAGATGCATTGTAATGACAGGGTGGCCTTAAAGGTGCAGTGTGTAATATGACATCATCAAGTAAGTTCTACAAAGTTCCAGAATGCAACGCTCCCTGGGCAACCCCAACCCTTTAGAATAATAACAGAAGCTACAGTGGCCTTCAAGGACAAGAACTATTCTAAATTTTAAACAATGCACCTGATGACATTCCAACTATGACACTTCCAAAATGGCTGCGACAAGGCCTTGGTCCAAGGTATGGAGAAATATGGACATATATGAGACCCTTTCTAAGGGAAAAAATAATAATTCTAAAAAAAGAATTTCAGCTATTATGCACTAAATTAAATGTACTTATGGATATTATAATTACTTTCTACAACATATGCTAGGAAATAAAACCCAAAATTCTACACACTGCAGGTTTAATAAAATGTGTTGACCATCGCCTGCTCTCCTACAGATCTTTGCTAGCGGGTGCTGGTGGTGTGTGCATTTGTTAACTGTAACTTTATGAGACTTAAACCTGCAGTGTGTAGAATTTTGGGTTTCATTTCCTAGCAGATTTTGTAGAAAGTAATTATAATATCCATAAGTACGTTTAATTTAATGCATAATAGCTGATTTTTTTTTTTAGAATTATTATTTTTTCCCTTAGAAAGGGTCTCATATATGTCCATATTTCTCCATACTTTGGACCAAGGCCTAGTGCCGCCATCTTGAAAGTGTCATAGTTGGAATGTCATCAGGTGCATTGTTTAAAATGTAGAATTGTTCTTGTCCTTGAAGGCCACTGTAGCTTCTGTTATTATTCGAAAGGGTTGGGGTTACCCAGGGAGCGTTGCATTCTAGAACTTTGTAGAACTTACTCGATGATGTCATATTACACATTGCACCTTGAAACTGTGAGCTAGATAATGTTTAAAAGCTCAGTGACGTAGCAGAGCTGTTGATAGTTCATTGATTGTGTTCAGAATGGAATAATGGAGACCTCCCTTCCAGTGCAAAGTGGTAAATTTAACTTTTATCACCTGCAGTCTGTCTCCACACTCTGTTTTATTACATCTGTCAACCATCCTGACAGAGCATAGCACACACACACACACACACACACACACACACACACCGCAGCCAACAACTGTTTAGGCGACTGATCACTTCTGATTGATAGGGCTTAACGATGACTCTCTCACACCCAAAGTTTTAACTCTCATTCACACACACACACACACACACACACACACACACACACACACACACACACACACACACACACACACACACACACACACACACACTTCAATAAACATTGTCATCTGCATATTGCATACACCAGAACTCATTTGACATCACTAACCCCAACACTGAAATGACCCTGGATATTTTCTGCTAATTGGAACCAAAACAAACAAATAACAACAGACAAACTGAGCTGACAGAAAAGGCCAATGGCTTATATTGACTTCAAACCCTGCGTTCCAAATCACATGCTTTTTCTTTTTACTACACTACATACTAAAGTACAGAAGAGTTTTTACTATACTACATACTAAAGTACAGAATAGTTTTTACTACACTGCATACTAAAGTACAGAAGAGTTTTTACTACACTGCATACTAAAGTACAGAAGAGTTTTTACTACACTGCATACTAAAGTACAGAAGAGTTTTTACTACACTGCATACTAAAGTACAGAAGAGTTTTTACTACACTGCATACTAAAGTACAGAAGAGTTTTACACAGCAAACTAAAGTACAGAAGAGTTTTTTTTTTTTCATTACTCATACTAAAGTACAGAAGATTTTATGAAGAATAAAGTACAGAAGAGTTTTTACTCCAAAATGCTATTGGAGTTAGTACAGGGGGGCATTTATGTGTTTTCAGCATACTACACAGAAGGTAAGATAAGGATTTTTTTTATTATGTCGAGAAATTTTGAAAAATAAAGAAGAATACTCAAAATGTATTGGAGTTAGTGGGGTTTATGTTTTTCAGCGTACACTTGAGTGTGTATTGGGACATCCTAAATCTTCTTCTGGCATACTAAATAGTAGGGAAGTATGGGGATTAGAGCGCAGTGTTAGTGTGTGGATGGGATTTGGTGAAAACAATGTCACAGAACTAAAATACAATCACATATAATCACGATAATTTCTTCTCGCTTATATTAATTCAGAGGAAATCTATTCATATTTACCAATGACCACATGTCTGAAATTAAATGTATATAACGTATAACTGCAATCTTAAAGCTATAGTGAGTAACATCTTTTGTCATTTCTTGGGCTCTTCTTGGGATTTTTCTGAGCTCCTGCGCCAGTGTCAGGAGAGGGGCGACACCAGTTTGTAAACGCTGCCATACTGAGAAATACATAGAGAGTTTTGTGGAGCTGACAGGCTTAATCAACTTGGTGTCAACTCATTTGGCGATGGCTTGAATATAACCTTAAATATAAAGATTAATGTGTTTGAAAAAAGTTACACACTATAGCTTCAAACTTGTAAGCTCCTATAATTAACTATAGTGTGTTTTACTGTTTGTAATGATGGTGCCTTGCTCAAGGGATCTAGAGTCAGGGAAGAGAATGTAACAGGGATATTCCCCAACACACACACACACACACACACACACACACAAACACACTGTAGATTCTCATTTCAAGGTTTTCCTCAACTGTTATCTTCAATAATTCTGTTTTGATGTGTGAAATGTATCGTTATAAATTATTTATTGCTCAGGTTGCCATGGGGAAGAAAATAGTGCAAATCAAATATGTAGTTCATTTTTGAGCACCTCATTCTTTCATATAATGACGCAATAGTTACTAAAATTATCCAAAATATACCCGGACCATGAAAGGGAATTCAATTGAACTAATGAGTATGTTGTGTGTGGAATGGACAAGCAGATTTGAAAGAAATACACACTGGGAATCGTGTTAAATATATGTTGGTTTTGATGTTAGGATTGATAAGTAGGTATAATAACTTTCTCAGTGGAGCTATGGTGGACAAGAAGCTAGTTACTAAAGATGGCATCATCCACCACTGCCTCAAGTCTTTCCACAATATCAAGTGATGAGGTGAAGATGTATTTAGTTATTTATTCTATAGTACTTCTTCTTCTTCTTGGTCTTCCAACAGGTGCATTTCACCAGGACGCCCACTGTATATAAAAACATATAAGGCTATTAAGTTTGTCCATTATGTGCTACTGTAGAAAACATTGCGGTGCAACATGGCGGCCTCAGCGCCCCGCTCCTATGTAGATATAAAAGGCTCATTGTAAGGTCATAAAAAAATTAGGGCTGTCAAGCGATTAAAAAAATTAATCTAATTAATTACAGGCTCTGTGATTAATTAATCTAAATTAATCGCATACTTTTACGACACTTTTATACCTGTTTATAAACAGCTGTATAGCCTGCTAGTCTCTCTCTCTCTCTCTCTCTCGCTCTCTCTCTCACTCTCTCTCTCTCTCCGTCTCTCGTAACTTCTGTCTCCACAACAGACAGCGCTGCACTGCCACAGATGCTTATGCCGATTCATTCACCATCGTCGTACTCATAGGCAAAAATATTGAGAGACACACACGCACGCACACGCACACGCACACACACACACACACACACACGCACACGCACACACACACGTTTACGCGGACGACGAGACAGCTAGCAAACAAAATTGAGACACGGGGAGAAAGATTGAGAGATACTGTTTTGAACCTAGCCTACATTGTTGCACCCACTAAATCAATAATGCACAGACACTGGCTGCGGAGAATAAAGTAAGATGTCTTCCTACCTTCATGCTTATTAAACCGTCTATAGAGCCCTCGGTGCCCTGTTTCTCTCTTTACTTTTCTCCCTTTCACCCGCGCGGGCTGTGTCTGCTTCAGGTGCAGCTCGGTGCAGCTACGCACCACTTTTGCACCGGGTCAAAGGGCATTATAGAAGTGCGATTAATCTGCGTTAATTTTTCTGTGATTAATTAATCGAAATTAACGCGTTAATTTGACAGCCCTAAAAAAAATACAAATTTTATTTTCAAGCGATAACACAATAATTAAAACATGGATATTTTATTCCATTTCTGAAAAATTTCAATAAATTCTTAACACTTCTCCTGCGTCCTGGGGAAATGCACCTGTTGGAAGACCAAGAAGAAGAAGTACTATAGAATGAATGACTAAATACATCTTCACCTCATCACTTGATATTGTAGGAAAGACTTGAGGCAGTGGTGGATGATGCCATCTTTAGTAACTATAGCTTCTTGTCCTTGAAGGCCACCGTAGCCTTTATAATTCAATAGACGGGTTACCAAACGAGTGATGCAATGTTAAAATTTCACAACTTGATGCCACTAAATATTCAGATTTTACGCACTGCCCCTTTAAATACCGACCAACCAGACCAATCTACCTAGAACTTGTCCTTCTATCAACCTTTTGGCTTATGTCTGACTCTCGCTTTATCTTCTGAGTGTGTGTGTGTGTGTGCGTGCGTGCGTGCCTGAAAGTGTGTCTGTAGGGGTTTCAATTAGGACCAATTGTGAGAGAGTGAGTGAGTGAGTGAGTGAGTGAGTGAGTGAGTGAGTGAGTGTATGGGTTTCAATTAGGATCAAAGTGGCACTATAGAGCAAGTATTTCCGTGTGTGTGTGTGTGTGTGTGCGCGAGCAAGTGAGTGTGTGTGTGTGTGTGTGTGTGTGTGTTTCTCTCAGTCTTTGTCCCTGCAGGGAGCATGAAACCCAAAACACTAAGTTATCGAAAATATAACAACTCAGTCTCTGGCTGGCGGCTCCACATGGCATTTCAGCTGATTGACACTACAGGGGCCTAACAATGAGAACCACAGCATGAGGACACACTCATATTCTGGACTGTGTGTGTGTTTTGTGTCATATTTGTGTGTGTATGTGTATGTGTGAGCGTGTGTGTAGCTGTGTTGAGGTGTGTGTGTGTGTGTGTGAGAGAGAGTGAGCGTGCGCTGTGTGTGTGTGTGTGTGTGTGTGTGTGTGTGTGTGTGTGTGTGTGTGTGTGCGTGTGTGTGCGTATGTGTGTGCGTGTGCTACTTTCTAGCATTTGTCTGCCCCTGTGACTTCCAGGTATTGGAGAATCATTAAAAATGTGTGAAACAGTGTGTGCGTGTTTTTCACATTTTTATCTATATTACCACAGGCCATAATTGTACATCTGCTGAAACACACACACAACACACACACACACACACACACACACACACACACACACACACACACACACACACACACACACACGATAAATTCCTGAATCAATTCTAGCACTCTCTGGCCAACTCAATTATCCATCAATTCATCACGCCATATCAGAACTATACATGTGGACCCAAAGGTCGCCGGTACAAACCCCGGACGAGACGGTTGACAAAAATTGTCTTTGGTTACAAATTAACATGAGGTGATTGTGACCACTTGTCTCTCACACACATTTATAAAGCGGTGGAAAAAAAATAGATTTTCTAATTTTCTAGAGTGCCATTTGGAGGTTGTTTGATGGTTGAATGGTTCTGTGTATATTTTATATACAGCTCTGGAAAAAATGAAGAGACCAGTCTGGATTTTTCTTCAATCTTTATCTCTATATTACTTATTGAAAATGCTCTTAATGACAATATTTTTATGGTGAATTTGGTAGAAATGTTCACAGTAGTTTGTAGAATAAAATCAAAATGTATCTATTTTGAGACTCCATATATGAAATCTCAGAGACATGATGTTCTTTCTTCCTCCTTTCCTTTGACCTTCAAGTGTATTTCACACACACACACACACACACACACACACACACACACACACACACACACACACACACACACACACACACACACACACACACACACACACACACACACAGAGCCCTGGGGGTGAAGGATGCTGAATGCTCAATCAAGCAAGAAACAAGGTTGGGACCCAGTTTAACCTCTTTGCCTTTGTCCGTCAAGCGAAAGTCACTTTTGCAGTTCTTCTCTCCGTCTCTGCCTGCCTGTCTGCCTGCCTGCCTGTCTGTCTGTCTGTCTGTCTGTCTGTCTGTCTGCCTGCCTGCCTGTCTGCCTGTCTGTCTGCCTGTCTTTCTGCCTGCCTTTCTGCCTGCCTGCCTGTCTGTCTGTCTGTCTGCCTGTCTGTCTGCCTGTCTGTCTGTCTGTCTGTCTGTCTGTATCTATCAATGTCTAATCTGTCTCTCTTGAATTCAAATGTTCTGTATTGCAGCGACAAAAAAATTCTAAAATTGCACATTTATACTACATAGGATCTCAGAGTTCAATACACCTTCATATTTCCACCGGTGAAGTAGGTCTGTAATGTTGTGGCTGTGTGTTGTTTGGGAGCAGATATTGGCGACATTTTCAGAAGGGGTTGTTCACAGACTTGCTGCAATGCATTGTGGGACACATAACAGCCGCTCATATCGTACAGGCTTATTGTACAGTCCATCATCCTGACATGAATGGTATTCTATTGTCCATCGTGTGTGTGTGTGTGTGTGTGTGTGTGTGTGTGTGTGTGTGTGTGTGTGTGTGTGTGTGTGTGTGTGTGATGGACTTATGTTGCGCTATGTGTGCCCTGCACTTAAATTCAGAAAAATGAAGTCACACACACACACACACACACACACACACACACACACACACACACACACACACACACACACACACACACACACACACACACACACACACACACACACACACACACACACACACACACACATTTCTCTCTCTCTCTCACTAACTACTGTCCCATATTGATTTCCTATTGATTTTTCATTTTAATCTTCTCAAGAAGACGCTGCATCTTTCCTAAATCAGTCACAATGGCTGACGGGTCATCTTAGGTTGCATTCCGTATCGCATACTTTCTACTATATAGTATGTAGAAAAAAGATTTAGGATGTCCCGATTCTTGTGGCCAGATTTAGGATGGTTAGAAGTACCCGAATGTCCTACTTCATGCGGCCAAGATTGTTAGTGTTGAAAACTGCATCCTATTTGGGCGATTCTGACCCATAATCCATTGCGCACGTGAAGTGACGTCACATCGACGAAGCCTCCATATGAAAACAAACGGGGATGCGACGGATATAAAAGCAAGAGGCAAGATCAAGGTGCAATGTTATGATGAAATAAGAGAGTAAAGTATGTCCCAATAGTATGCCTACTGCATCCTAACTAGATTCTTTTTATCGTCGGACGTAGTATGTAGAATAGAAAAAAGAAAGAGTATGCGATTCGGAACGCAACCATAGTGAAAAATTGTCATTCAAAACATCCAACTTTATTATTTATTCAATATTTTCAGTGAACAAATAAACAGCTCAGTCTGGCTTTAGGTAGCTATAGCAACAAGTAAAGTGTGGCTGAAATATTTAACAGTGTTATGCAACAAAATGCTTTCCACTGAATTGTTTTGCATAATTTCTGAATACATGTTGAATTTTGGCTTGATAGAGATTTGCATTTATGTATGTGTACAATATTTTACATATAACCTGTGGTAAAGTTATGTGTGTGTGTGTGTGTGTGTGTGTGTGTGTGTGTGTGTGTGTGTGTGTGTGTGTGTGTGTGTGTGTGTGTGTGTGAGAAAGTGAGAGAGCGAGAGAGCGAG
>CM049396.1:6365000-6382500 GCA_026929865.2 Hyperoplus lanceolatus
GTTGTCATATGAAACATTTTTGCTATTGATTTTTTAATATATAATAAGTATTCTATAAGATAAGTATTCATTCATACATGTTTCTATGTGTATTGCTGCATTTCCCAGTTCTTTATCTATTTGAGTGCACACATTTTATATGCAGCGATTATGTTTTTTGTCTGTGCGTGTTGAGTTTTGTGTCTTTTTATCCTTTGTCAGAGGGGTTCCTGGGCTTGGGGGAAAATGGAAAATAAATATGATATGTGTTTGTGTACTTCAACTATTCAACTTTGTCGCAAATAGATAAACTATGGGTAAATCGGCCCAGCAGCAGACCCGGGTTCGATTCCAGCCCGCGGTCGTTCTCTTCATGTCACTCCCCTCTCTGTCCCATTTCACCTCTGTCTCTACACTATCAATAAAGCCTGAAAAATGCCAAAAAAATATCTTAAAATTTAAAAAAAAAAACATCTCACAATACGCCAGAATTACGAACAGTATGTTCACAAGTGGTTCTGGCTATACAATCATGTATTTCTGTTTTTAGACATAAAGATTTGTACATACTGTATTTTCTGCAGCTATACTCACTACTGACTGTTAACGGTCCCTTACATGATTGTAGTCGATACAAACTCAAAAAATACAATTATCTCAGCATGGAACACCAGCTTGTTAGCTATAAGTGGAGACGGATTGCACACATAAAAAGCACAAAAGAAGTGCACTTAATTAGATGAGTAGAGCTTGTGGTTGTATGAGAGAAGAAAAAAATACAAATGCACAAATAAATTACGCATGTATAACATATTCTATCCCGCTTTCGCAAAAGTATAATTATGTGCATTTCAAATCCATTTGTGCATCTCTTTGGGGGTTAGCCATTAAATACACACAGAGAAAAAAATCGGGCTCTTTACTGCTATACGCAAACACACACACATTCACACAGAGACACAGACACTCACGCACACACACACACACACATCACACACACACACACACACACACATTAACAAACACAGACACACACATATAGACACACATAAACAAACACAGACACAGACACACACACACACACACATATACATAATGCAAGCCAAATGTCATTCAGCGTTGAAACATTTTAGTGTAATTGGGCAGAATAAATAACGCTACATTTCTCCAACCCAAATGGTCTCGGCTGACACTGATGAATTTGCCCATTGTTTTACTTTATTTTTTCTAGAATTTTTATCTTATAATTTCAGAGACGCTGAATTTTGATGTATTCACTCAGTGAATCAAGATATGTATTTGGACGTTGTGCATTTAACAGTCAACCAGCCAGAGCTATGGACGGTAAATTGGACTAAGAATAGGGACATCTCCATAAAATGCTGATAGCTAAATACATGCAGCTCTGGAATAAACTTAAAGCTGCAGTGTGTAGAATTTTGGGTTTTATTTCCAAGCAGATTTTGTAGAAAGTAATTATAATATCCATAAGTACATTTAATTTAGTGTTATTTTGAATTTTTTTTTTCCCTTAGAAAGGGTCTCATATATGTCCATATTTCTGCATATTTTGGACCAAGGCCTAGTGCCGCCATATTGAAAGTGTCATAGTTGGAATGTCATCAGGTGCATTGTTTAAAATTTAGAATTGTTCTTGTCCTTGAAGGCCACTGTAGTTTCTGTTATTATTCGAAAGGGTTGGGGTTACCCAGGGAGTGTTGCATTCTAGAACTTTGTAGAACTTTCTTCATGATGTCATATTACACACTGCACCTTTAAGAGACCACTCCAAATGTTCAGTGTCTCTCGTTTTACTCTTTAGAGGCATCTGTTTGAGTAGAATGAACATTTTGGTTTTATAATATAAACTACTGACAACATTTCTACCAAATTCAAAATCCTAATATTGTCATTTAGAGCATTTTCAATAAGTAATGTAGAGATGAAGATTGAAGAAAAATCCAGGCTGGCCATGAACATGTGTTACTATGAAATGAATAACTAAATACATCTTCACCTCATCACTTGATATTGTGGAAAGACTTGAGGCAGTGGAGGATGATGCCATCTGTAGTAACTATAGCTTCTTGTCCTTGAAGGCCATCGTAGCTTCTGTAAATTCTCCAAAAAGGGAGGGTTTGGCAATGGAGTGTTGCAATCTAGAATCTCACCACTAGATGACATTTAAATAGATGTTTTTACACACTGCACCTTTAAGGGAAATTGTCATTGTGTGTGTGTGCGTGTGTGTGTGAGTATGTGTGTATGTGTGTGTGTGTGTGTGTGTGAGTTTGTGTGAGAGTGTGAGTGTGAGTGGGTATTTGTATGTATGTGTGTGTGTGTGTGTGTGTGTGTGTGTGTGTGTGTGTGTGTGTGTGTATTTGTATGTATGTGTGTGTGTGTGTGTGTGTGTGTGTGTTTGTGTGAGAGTGTGAGTGTGAGTATGAGTGTGAGTGTGTATTTGTATGAATGTGTGTGTGTGTGTGTGTGTATTTGTACTGTATGTATGTGTGTGTGTGTGTGTGTGTGTGTGTGTGTGTGCTGACGTCTGGACATGTGGAGTGATTAGCGAGGCCTGTTTTCTCTGCTCTTGGAGGATGCAGGAAGAGATTAAACTATAACTCATGACGGCGCTTTGGGACGGTGCGTGGTGCACAGATATGCACACGGACATACTGTACTGTGTAAGCCTATGGTACACACACACACACACACACACACACACACACACACACACACACACACACACACACACTGACATAACCTACTGTGTAAGCCAATAGTACACCTTCAAGAAAATACTTGATACCATTTCTACTATTGGTCGTAAAACCTAAAATAAGTTCAGTCAGTGTGAAAGAAATACTGCAATGCGTCTTGTGTTTCTATGCTTTTTTATTCACTGTAGTCATTGAATATATAATTCACTATAATTAATTGAATAAAGTATGTGTCTGTCTGTCCGTCTGTCGACTGATGGTACAGTCCTGATAGTGTGTCTGTCCGTCTGTCTGTCTGTAGACAGATGGTACAGTCCTGATAGTGTGTCTGTCCGTCTGTCTGTCTGTAGACAGATGGTACAGTCCTGATAGTGTGTCTGTCCGTCTGTCTGTCTGTAGACAGATGGTACAGTCCTGATAGTGTGTCTGTCCATCTGTCTGTCTGTAGACAGATGGTACAGTCCTGATAGTGTGTCCGTCTGTCTGTCTGTCTGTCTGTCAGATGGTACAGTCCTGATGCCATCTGCAATCTTTTACACACCTCTCTGACCCACCTTGATGAGGGGAGAGGGAATTATGTGAGAATACTGTTCATAGATTACAGCTCGGCATTCAATACCATAGTTCCCTCTCGCCTGATCCAGAAGATGAGGTCGCTGGGAATCAACACCCAAATGTGTAACTGGGTGCTCAGCTTCCTCACTGACCGCCCCCAGGTGGTCAGAGTCGGAGGAGGTGTAGTGTCTGGACCCCTGATCCTCAACACGGGAACCCCCCAGGGGTGTGTTCTGAGTCCACTGCTCTACAACATTTACACACATGACTGCATAGCCTCCAGCACCTCAACCTCCATCATCAAATTTGCCGATGACACCGTGGTGCTGGGTCTTATCAAGGGAAACAACGAGCAGGGCTCCCTGGACCAAGTGGCAGACCTGGCACTGTGGTGTCAGACCAACAACCTGGCCCTAAATATCAAGAAAACTAAGGAAATGGTGGTGGATTTCAGGAAGAAGCAGGGCAGTGGGCTCACCCCACTCATCATCAGTGGGGAGCCTGTGGAGAGGGTCCCCAGTTTCATGTACCTGGGGGTTCACCTCACTCAGGACCTCTCTTGGTCTCTCCACACACAACACTTGGTCTCCAAGTCAAGGCAGCGGCTGTACTTCCTTCGGCGGCTGAGGAAGTTCAAGGTCTCCCCCTCCATCCTGAAGACCTTCTACTCTGCGGCTGTGGAGAGCATCCTCACAGGTTGCATATCAGCCTGGTATGGAAGCTGCACCGCACGCGACCAGGCTGCCCTGTAGAGGGCGGTGCGCTCAGCAGAGCGAACCATCAGGTCACCCCTCCCCACCCTGGTATGTACATACAGCAAGAGGGTGAGGGCAAGAGCCAGTAAAATCAGACAAGACGCCTCTCACCCGGATGCTGGCCTCTTCACCCTGCTGCCATCAGGCAGACGCCTACGCTGCCTCAAAGCTCGCACTGAGAGACTGAGGAGGAGCTTCTTTCTGCAGGCAGTTAGACTGCTTAACTCCGATGGATTATAGCTGGCACTCTTGCACTTTCTGCACCACTTTCTAGGCACTTTTATATTTATACATTTTTATATATGTATATATTTTTTTTATTTATTTTTTTTTATTCAGGTTACAGTAATTTGCACAACAGATGACAGAGTGATAACCCGTTTTAATTTCACTGTATGTAAAATGTTATTTTTGCAATCATGTGACAAATAAAACTTTGAACTTTGAACTGAACTGATAGTGTGTCAAACCTGGCAGTTTAAACTATGAAAATAAACTTGGAGTGGTTTCAGAGACTGTGTGTGATGGCTAGATGAGAGGACCAGGTTTAAGGTGTGTGTGTGTGTGTGTGTGTGTGTGTGTGTGTGTGTGTGTGTGTGTGTGTGTGTGTGTGTGTGTGTGTGTGTGTGTGTGTGTGTGTGTGTGTGTGTGTGTGTGTGTGTGTGTGTCTTTGTGTGCCTGCGACTGACTGTGTGTGTGTGTGTGTGTCTGAGAGAGTTTGTGTGTGGACAGATGATGGATGGAATTGAATGAAGAGCCAATACATTTGGCAGCAGTTGAGATGTCTGTATCGACATGGAAACTCTTAAAGGTGGAGTCAGCGATTCTGGAGAACGCTTTTTGTCAAAATCAGTGAATATCTAGGGGGCGCCCTTAGCTCAGTTGGTAGGGCGTCCCCCCCCCCCCTGGGCCGGCCCCAGCAGCGGACCCGGGTTCGATTCCAGCCCGCGGTCGTTCTCTGCATGTCACTCCCCTCTTGCCCCATTTCAACTCTGTCTCTACACTATCAATAAAGCATAAAAATGCCCAAAAAAAAATCTTACAGTAAAAAAAACAAAAAATCAGTGAATATCTCCTCACGATCCACTACCTGTCTGTACTTGTGTGTGTGTGTGTGTGTGTGTGTGTGTGTGTGTGTGTGTGTGTGTGTTGAAAACAAATCGGATGTTAATACACAGCCTAGGCTCTGTAAAATCATATGCGAATAGGTATGTATACAAAGGTTATGTAAACAAAAGGCGCCCAATGTAGCTATAGCAACATACCAGTTTACAGAGCATAGGCTGTGTATTAACACAAGTCAAGCGCACACACAGTACGGACAGACAGTCAGTGGATTGTGTGCGTGGAGATATTTATTGCGATAAGGTGGATCACCAGAGACAGTCAATGAAATGAAATAATGCGCAGTACATATATGTACTGCGCATTATAATTATAATTAGGCCGGTTGATAATTATCATAATTTACGACCACGGCTCAGTTTCCTTAATGAGTCAACACACACACACACACAGTAATTAACATGAGGTGAAGGTCACAGAGAAATGACTAGAAATCCAGTTTTCTCCAGTTGCCTTTTGCGCTCTGTTTCCCAGGGAGACGCTGTCAATCAAAGTGTGTGGGAGGGATTCGAGTCAGGGTTCGGTGTCACTCACGGGATAACACACACACACACTCTCTCAAACACACACACACACGCACACACACACACACTGTCTCAAACACACACACACAGTCTCACCACACACACACACACACACACACACACACACATACTTGAACAGAAGGTCAATACAGAGCAGTTAATGAAGCTGAACGTGAGTCTGTATATGTATATATATATATATATATATATATATATATATATATATATATATAAAGGAATTGGCCTCACTGTTCCGATACTTATGGAGGGGACTGTATATATATATATATATATATATATATATATATATATATATATATATATATATATATATATATATATATACAGTCCCCTCCATAAGTATCGGAACAGTGAGGCCAATTCCTTTATTTTTGCTGTAGACTGGAAACATTTGGGTTTTACACCAAAAGATGAATATGAGACAATAGCTCAACATTTCAGCTTTTTAGCTCAACATTATCTTGCTGCATGATGGAGGATCTTCCAATCAGTCTGGTTCCATCTTTCCTTAAATTGTCAGACAAAAGGTTTCTGTAAACTTCTGAGTTCATTTTGCTGTTGCCATCATGTGTTACATCATCAATGAAGAATAATGAGCCTGTCCCAGAAGAAGCCATGCAAGTCCAAGCCATGACATTGCCTCCACCGTGTTTCACAGATGAGCCTGTATGTTTGGGATCATGAGTAGAACCTTTCTTTCTCAAAACTTTAGCCTTTCCATCACTTTGGTAAATGTTCATCTTGACAACAACACAGTAACACATGATGGCAGCAGCAAGATGAACTTAGAAGTCTACAGAAACATTCGGTCTGCCAATTTAAAGAAAGATGCAACCAAACTGATTGGAAGATCCTCCATCATGCAGCAAGATAATGACCCAAAACACAACAAATAGATCAGGGGCAAGAAATGGAAGGTTTTAGACTGGCCAAGTCAATCTCCAGACTTAAACCCTATAGAGCATGCATTTTACCTGCTAAAGAGGAGACTTAAGGGAGTAACCCCACAAAACAAACAGCAACTGAATAAGGCTGCGGTGAAAGCCTGGAAAAGCATCACAAAAGAAGAATGCAAAAGTTTTGTGATGTCAATGGGTCACAGGCTTGATGCAGTTATTGCAAGCAAAGGATTTGCGACAAAATATTACGGTTTATTCACTTTAATTTATTTAAAGTCTATCTGTTCCAATACTTCTGCTCGCCTAAAAATGTGGTGTTCCTTTACAAGTAATGATTTCTTCTCAGTTGTGTATCAGATCCAGATGTGAATACCTGGAAATGAAAGCTGAAATGTTGAGCTATTGTCTCATATTCATCTTTTGGTGTAATACCCAAATGTTTCCAGTCTACAGCAAAAATAAAGGAATTGGCCTCACTGTTCCGATACTTATGGATGGGACTGTATATATATATATATATATATATATATATATATATATATATATATATATATAAATTTTTTTTTTTTTTTTGATACCTTACTACTTATAACCATGTATTCAGGGGGCTTTAAATGAAAACATTTACAAATGTACAGAAGGAGAGAGGTACAAAGAGAAAAGGCCAGCGAAAGAGGGGATGAAAGAGAGAGAGAGAGAGAGAGAAAGAGAGCAGATGATAGAGAGAGTAGAGGGAGGAAGAGAGTTCCATCTGCTGCTGTGTGTTTCTGCTGAATCAGGGAGGAGGCCGAGTTTCTAAATGTCAGGACTCTTCTTGACTCCACACACGCACACACACACACACACACACACACACACACACACACACACACACTGCTCTCTCTCACACACACACACACACACACACACACACACACACACACGCATGCTCACACACACACACACACACACACACACACACACACACACACACACACACACACACACTGATGCTCTCTCTCACACACACACACACACACAGGCATGCTCACACACACACACACACACACACACACACACGCTCGCTCACATTTTAATTCTTTATTTGAGTCCACCAATCACATTACAACAGACAGGATTCAAATATTTCCAGAAATGAGATAGGACAGTGTTCAAGGGCATAAAAAACATCTCCTGCGCCACACTGCCAGGCTGCCTGTCACCGCTGATATGGAGCAGAACTTTGACAGCTGTTTGGATGTCCTGCTGGAGAGCCCTGCCAGCCTTAACCCAGTGAAAACAAGATGGTGGACATGCCCCAAGCTGCCAAAGATCAACACCACCAGTTTGCTTTGATAGCCCAGTTCACTTAGTTTGGACAGAATGGGCTGGTACTTCATGATTTTATCACTTCAAACAGCAGCACCTGCCTACTGGCTCTGTCCAGAAACACAACATCCGGGGTGTTAGGGATGTTACAGAACACATCAGTAGAGCTGTTGAACCACTGCGACATAATACGAGAATGTTTGTACATGGTCACATTTTCTGCCAATACTTTCTTTACAGCGCTAGCTATCAGATCGACAATTCGGTCGTGGCGTGCAATATAAAG
Organism: Hyperoplus lanceolatus; assembly: GCA_026929865.2. Classification (NCBI taxonomy): domain Eukaryota; kingdom Metazoa; phylum Chordata; class Actinopteri; order Uranoscopiformes; family Ammodytidae; genus Hyperoplus; species Hyperoplus lanceolatus. Next base: position 6,373,173 of record CM049396.1, read on the forward strand.
TCCTTTGTACATAGTACAGCCATTTACAATATGAGCAACAGATTCAAGTTGATGGTCTGAGTGCATTATACAGTATGGATGGTTGTGTGCAGGGTACCATAGTGCCAGGTTGTATTTAGTAGGTAGCACCTGCAGTCTGGCTTTAGCTGTGAAACAGAGGATGTCCTCACCGACAGCAGCATTTGTGTACATGGAGTGTGAAGCAGAGTGGTTGGCGAAGTCCAGGCACGCTAGCTTCCCCTGCAGTCTGAGTCCAGTCCAGTGTTGTTTGGTCTCTGCTTGCTTTATGTGGAGGAGGAGTCTCCTAGCTGTTGTGTTCTGTAGTGTGTGTTTTTCCTCATTGTAATTGACAGTAGCCTTGGCTGTAACAGATGAGTCTGTGACAACTGCATCAGATGGCTGTGGTGCTGTGTGTGAGTTATGTTGTGTCCATTCCAGTTTAACTGTCATTCTGTTGCACAGATCATTTAGGTTCAGCCAGTCCGACCGGACTCCAAAGCCTGCATCCTGTGTGTCCAGTTTCCCGCTCCTCTTCCTCCTGAAGCCCAGGAAGCTGTCCTGGCCTGCTGGGGCCAGAGGCACCTTCCTCTTCCTGAGGTCCAGCAGCAGGGAGGCTCTGGCTAGCTCTCTGACTGTGGCATCGTCATTGTTGAGCATTCGGATGAGGTGTGACAGCCTGGTGGCAGTGTATACCCATTCCACGTTTGGGACACCCAACCCCCCTCTTTATGTGAGAGGAAGATGATGTCTCTGGTAGAATGAGAATTCAGCCCTAGCCATTTTCTGACAGCCTGGACTGTTTTATTGTTCATGTGGTACTCCCTTAAAGAGAGACGTGATGCACATTGGCATATTTTTATTTACAAAGCCTTGACCGGGAAGCTTCCTCGTTATTTAACAGAAATGTTGCAAATTTCAGATGGGCTTTATCAGACCCGCTCCACTGACATGCTTATGCTTTATGTCCCACAAGCCCAGTCTGAGCTGGGAAAGACAGCTTTTAGCTTCAGTGCCCCTGACTCCTGGAACAACTTACAGCAACAAATTAAACTAAATACCTTCATATCCTTTAATCAATTTAAACAAACTATCTTAAATCTGCCAAACTCTACCTGTAACTGTTTTAATTAGGCTATATTGTACTTTCACCCATTTAATTTCATTCTAATTGCTGCCACTCTTCACCACTATGTAAATGTTTCAATTGTTTTTTTTTTTTCTTTTTTTTTTTTTTTTTTCTTCTCTTCACCTGTTGTTGTGTATTTGATGTATTTGCATTGAATATTGTTTATGCATTGTTGTTTTTCCTTGGAATTTGCTTTGAACTCGACACCATTGAAAATGAGGGTCACCCCTCAATTGGTCTCTCGAGGATAAATAAAAGTTAAATGAAATGAAAAATGAAATGTCCCGTAGTACATTTTGTGGGATGTGGATGTTTGCAAAGAGGTGTTGAATCTTTGCCAGGGCCACCTGTCTGATAGCGTCCAGTTTCATGACCACAGGAAGGGGGGAGGAGTCGATTAGATCGATTCTGTTCTTATAGTCACAGCATAACTCCTGTACCTGCTCTCCCCACTCACCTGCAATGTTGATGTTATGGCCAAGATAGGTGTATGACTCATGGCGTGCGTAGACTCTGATAGGCTGCCCCATGATGGTGAAGGAGGGGGGTTGGTCAGATTTGGCTTTGTACCAGCGGTTGCCACCGCTACGTCGTTCATATAGTGCTGCACACTTGGTGTGCTTTACCTCCAGCTTGGACCAGTGCAGAAACTCATCTGTTCTGGCCAGCATGGTGTGTATGCCGCCCTCGTCTCTGGAGGACACCTCCACATCGTCATCGTACCCCTGGACAGGGTTTGGGGATCTGATATGAGATGGTGCACACTGACAGAGCCACTTCAGCCACTGGTTAATGGCCAGGATGAAATTCACTGCACTCCAGGGGCAGCCTGTTTTAATCCCAACCTGGAGAGGAATGGGCTCTGTGAGCTGGGCTCCACAGATCACCTGCAGGAAAGAGCCCTTATACACATCTGTTATGATGTCACAAAGGGCTGGGCTAGATGGATCTCCTCCAGGGAACCCAGCATTATGTTGTGAGGTAGTGTTCCAAAGGCATCTCTGAAGTCCAGGAATACAGTATACAGTTTACATGATTGGTGTTTAAAGTCATCGATTCCAGTTTTAAAGCAGAACACATGCTCGTTCATACCCTGTCTGTCTATGTAGGCTTTTTGTTTGGGTGAGAGAATGCCAGTGTCTACAAGCCATGGGAGGATGCGAGAAAGCAGACATTTCATGAATATTTTATAGACAGTGGGAAGGAGAGAGATATCCCTCCATGTGGATGGGTCGCTGGGAATATTGCCTTTCTTGGGTATTCTATGGATAAGGGCCCCCTTCCATGAACCTGGTACCTTTCCATTAATCAAGCAGGTGTTAAATAAAGATGTTAATATTTGGGTAGACTGGGGTTTTCTGGCTTTGATGTAGAGGTGAAACGATTCATCGATTGATTCGAGTAATTCGATTACAAAAAAGGATCGATGAATGTTTCTTGCCTCGAGTCATCGTTTATTTAATTTTACAGTTGAGGTCACGGTTTTCCGCACGGACCATTTTTAGTGTGACACTGAGTAGACAGACGCGGCCACAGACATTAAACAGCTGTTGCGAACGGCGAATCGCGACCGTTTGATAACGTGCATAAATTATAACTTATACAGCGATCGGGAAACCCCATGCACTTACTCAAACAGGTGATGCAAAACAAACTCAGGGGAAGCACGTTTCAACCGTGGAATGATAGTTTACTGCGCCAACTTGCACGCGAGGGGAGAAGGGAGGGAGAAGGAAAAGGAAACTTCACCTAACAGACGCTCCGGCTGACTGACAGCTATAATGTCATCCGCACTGAACAACTCGCATCTTAAAACACTATACGAAAATAACAAACACTGTGACCTATAAAGAGCGATCAGTTTTTCATACTGCGACCGTGAGCGTGTTGAACACTGGTTTACGTGCGCCTCAAGACGGTCGGGCTCGTTCTCGTCACTCACAGCCCGCTGAGAAATGCTCCTCGCGGTGTACAAAGCATTGCATCCGCGAGGGGAAAAGCTTCATCCAGTCATGACATAAAGAGCGACCAGTCTGACAAACTACAAACGTAAGCGTGTGTTGAACAACACTTGCGCGCGCCTAGAGAGGGCCAGGCTGCGCTCCTCACTCACAGCCCGGTGAGAAATGCGTCCTCGCGATGAAGCTTGTCCACTCGCGGAAACTGTTCTGTGCGCGCGAGGTTTTCATGTCAGTTTTTATAGAAAATAAGCACCACACAAGGAGTTTCAACTGAAATGAAAGTTAAGAGATGATAGAACCATAAACCGATTGTAAAAGAAAAGGCAGCCACTAGAGCATCAGCAGCATCCCCAGTTAGTCATAGTCAAATCAAACTTACTATATAGAGTCATTTTCATACACAAAAAGTCAGCATAGAGTGCTTTACATATACAAACATATTGACCCCCTCCCATACCCATCCACAGAGCAGAACATTGCAGATTGCACAATTAATGTTGTTTAAATCCCTCTGTATGGGAGACCGGGGGCAAGTGTAACACTTGTTTTTTGATTAGTCAAAAACATCTTGAACAATTTGGATAATTTATTCTGTGTTGTGTTACTGTGCTCTACTAGTTAATACAAATTGTATTTATTTTATAAGCAATAGATGTCCTATAAATACAAGAGTATAGGCTTATAGTAATAGCAAGTATTTTACCTCTTCACAAGCATTCATTTAAAGATAAATGAAAATACCGTGATATAATACCGTTACCGTCTATGCTTCAAATTATACCGTGATATACATTTTAGGCCATACCGTACAGCCCTAGTACAAGTACAGACTGATAAACAATGGGAAAGTAACTAAATTGGTACTTTTGGTAGAAAATATGGTTTGCTACTCCATGCATTTTTGAAATAAAAAATGTTGATTTTTCAAAAAAGGAAACAAATTGGTTGTTCATTATTAATTGACATGTGTTATTTTCTCATGTTTATTTATAATTACTTTTCAATTGAGCAATGTATGTTTTATCCGATTACTCGATTAATCGATGGAATAATCGGTAGAATAATCGATTACTAAAATATTCGATAGCTGCAGCCCTACTTTGATGGTCTCATATGTCACTCCATCGTACCCACTGGCTTTGTTATTTGGCAGCTGAGAAATAACTTTCTCTACTTCTTCAAAAGTGAATTTAGCAGTAGATGGATAAAAATCTGGTATAGCTGTCTCTATGCTTTCAGCCCAAGGGGGCGTGGTCAGCGTTTGGATCGTGGGTGATTGACATTTGGCTGTATAGTACTTGTAAACATCAGTGGTATTATTGACAGTGGGCGGGGGGGAAGGAAACTTGCTATTATTTAGAATTATGTCAATTGCTACGGTGCTGCCACAGATGTGACAGTTTGTCTCTGCTAACTGTCGCTTGGTGTTTATGGTGTCCGTCTTCTTTGCCTCTACGGAGCGATGGTTGGATGACGTCTCTCACGAAAATCAGCTGTTTCTCAATCCAGGAAGTGGTGGAAGCCGATGTAAACTCCATTTGATGTTTAACGGTCACGGGAAACTTTTTGAGAATCCGTGTCTCGTATTTTAGGAGTGGTAATCCAAACTCTTTCCCGTTGTTATTTCGTGTACGGAATATTCTGTTTTGGAAGAATACTCCCGTTAGAATGGCTGCCACTTTACTCCACTCCGCTGGATCGCCGGAGCATAAAGACGGCTCTTTCTTGGAGTAGTTTGGTATCCGATGATTTCCTGAATTGTCTTTCATGAGTCTCGAACATTGTCCATTCATGGTATTGAAGTTGGCGAACATAGTTGTTAAAATCCACGGGAGAGTCTCCAGCGTCCGATGGTTGCGGGACAGGATCGTAGGTTCACCTCAATCGTTTGTAGATGCGGCCGCTGGCCAAGGCTTGTTTGAAGGCCATCCGTAGCACTGTGACTAAGCACATGCTTTTTTAATACTACTTGTCCAGAGCCTATCTTTCCCAGCTGCATTAACGATGGCAGTTACAACGGGCGAGATGTTTAAGATGTTATGTTGCGATGAGGGAGCGAGAGACAACACGCTCCCCCTCCGAGGCCGCCACACTCACAGACAGACACACACACACACACACACACACACACACACACACACACACACACAGCATAGTTAAAAAGGAATCTGTGAACTTTCTGTTGTTGTTGATGCTGAAATAATTGCGTTTAGTTGTCGAGCAGCAGAGCAGTGAAACCTCCACAGTCAGAACGCCTTTAAAACCACCACCAGGGAGAGTTGAGATCAGTCCATGCTTTCAACTGAAGCAATATGTAGTACGGACATTAATGTATACACAGTAACATGCATTTAGAAACGTGCTAGGATGAACTTTTAAATATTTCTGAAACAGTCTAATTTTTCCTCTGATTATCATTAATTACATGTAACAGCAAACGAGACCAGATCAGTGCAAAGAATGCTATTTTTATACAGTTTTTTCTTAATGCCTTTGTCATGGGTATACGCTCACCCAGGAACAACAGCTGGCGTGGTAAAAACACTACCGCTTTTGTCCAAAAAAATTAACACAAACTGAAAGCTCCTTGAAGAACATTTAAAATAAGTTTCTTAAAAATGTTGAAAGAAATATGTAAAAAAATAAATGTTCATTCAGATATGGAATTAACTGCTTTAAAGGTGCAGTGTGTAATATGGCATCATCAAGACAGTTCTAAAGTTCTAGAATGCAACGCTCCCTGGGTAACCCCAACCCTTTTGAATAATAACAGAAGCTACAGTGGCCTTCAAGGACAAGAACAATTCTAAATGTTAAACAATGCACCTGATGACATTCCAACTATGACACTTTCAAGATGGCGGCACTAGGCCTTGGTCCAAAATATGCAGAAATATGGACATATATGAGACCCTTTCTAAGGGAAAAAAAATTATTAAAACATTTTTTTTCAGCTAGTATGCACTAAATTATAATATATTATTATAATTACTTTCTACAAAATCTGCTAGGAAATAAAACCCAAAATTCTACACACTGCAGGTTTAAGTAGTTGGCATGAAAACCAGTACAAAACTCTACAATAAATGTCCCTAATCTCTCAAACTAAAGACAACTTTCAGTCTGATTTGGGACACTGCTTTAGAACATGTTTGGTTTGTCTTAACAGCCTTAGGACATTGCAGACCACTGCTTGTTGCCATAGCGCCTGTTGACATTTCATTAATATGAGTGATGTGTTGTGACAGGCAGCAAGCCATATACGTCAAACCTGTGTTTTCAATAATCATGAAAACTGGATGTGACAGCGTTAAAGCTACAGTGCGTAACTTTTCTTATATATATAAATGTCGGTTACATTCGAGCCATTCGCCAAACGAGTTGACGCAAAGTTGATCAAGCCTATCAGCTCCTACAAAACTCTCTCTGTATTTCTCAGTATGGCAGCGTTTACAAACTGGTGTCATCCCCCTGACACTGGTGCAGGAGCTAAAAAAAATCCTCAAGAAGAGCCCAAGAAAATGTTTCAGTTGTTGATTTTACTGCTCAGGAAACTATTTACAGACGCATGTACATACTCCTATAGCGGTCTTTAATTATTTCCATTTTATATTGCATTTTCTACTATGGATTTTTCCTTAAATTTCCTTAAATTAATGAATTTTCTGACTGATTGTGTTTCTGGGAGTAATTTGGGGAAATGTTAGCGGTTTAAAAATGGCTTTTATTCAAGCATTAAAATCTTGACATATGGAGTGGGGCTCCAGTTTTTTCCTGCGGTCGGGAAAGTGGTCGATCTCTGCCCGTCTTTTTCTGGCCCTTACAATTTTTTCTATTAGTCGTGTTCAAATAATTGTTATATTTGCTCTTTATTGACAATGTATAAACAAATCAGGACAGTTAAGATGAGTTAAGGGTCATACTGAAAGTGGAGGCTATTATTCAAATATTATTTGAGTTGGAACATTTGTAATTTTTTTGTTTCTAAACCGACAATAACTGCAAACGAGACAAATCCTGTAAAGAACTTTAACAGCACTTATTTTTATTTGTTTTACCTTATTCCTTTTACAACAGCAATTGTTTAAAACTTCTTTCTGCAAAACATTTTCTTAGGCCTACAACAATCTGTTTTAAAGTTGTTGTTTTTCACTATAGGCTATTATTTTTATGTGTGTATGAGTGATTTGATTCAAAATCTCAAAATTTGGCTCAGGACAGGCTGTTTTGAACACTTTTCCAGTAGCTTACTTTTAAGCTTCCATTGCCTCATGGTATGTGAAGTCAGACCCTCTGGGCCATTTATTGAGTCTTGCAGGCTGTAAAGTGCTCCTCTGATAACTGTTGCTGATGTTTGTGTTGAACTGCACATTAACTGGTAGTAGGCTACTAGCAGCAGAGCTAACGTTAGCCCTCGCTACTACTAGATTCCGTTGGGTGCATAAAGGCCATTTCAGCGGAGGCGACTTCCTCGCGTTGTCGCCTGGCACCGCTTCCTTGGCTCCCCGTGTGAAGTGACGGGCGGACAGGCGCGATTGTGATTTTTCACCGCCGCGACAAAAAGATAAACAGTTCTAAACTTTTCCAACGGCTCCTACGCGCCGCAAGCGTTCGACGAGCACGGAGCGACAGTTCCACGGGAGTGCGCCCGCTTGTCGTGTCGCCTGACAGAATGCCGCGACTTCTCTCTCCCCGCTCGCCTCTCCATTGACAATGCATTGCCAGGGGCGACAAACGCTCCGTCTGAAACGGCCTTAATGCATTTAAAAAACGCGGATATTTTGCTGTTTTCAGACGGTCGGAGTGACTTCCTCCATTTATAATGTACTCGTTGGCTTTGGACTTTCTGTCACATCAACCTACTGCGTGTAGTTCTCTTCTCTACCTCTCTGGGTGTGTGTGCTCCGGTGTTGTGGAGTCTGTGTGTGTGTGTTCGGCATGCCCCCCCCCTCGACAAAATTAGGTGTATAATTAGCACAGTTAAATATGAAAATATACCATAGATAGATTACGTGATTTGGGATTAAAAAAAATAAGAAATATGATTTTTTTTATTATTCAAAGAATTTCAGGGAATGGTTGCGGTCGGGATGAGTTGTCATAGTTACTGGCCGACATGGCATTTTACTTGCGGGACGTCGGAATTTATTGTGGCTGAGTGTGTGTGTCAAATAATGAGTTTTACGCTGTATTTACATTTGTCAAACCGCGGGGGCAATTTCCTCAGAGCAGGTCGGCTTAATGAGCAAAGGGGAAACAGTAATATAGATCATTTAGGTAAAACTCTGTGACACGTGTGTGTGTGTGTGTGTGTGTGTGTGTGTGTGTGGAAATGGCTTTAATTTGTTTCTGTGTAATAAATCACTCAAATTAACGTTCCTCATAGATTTAAATTATAATTAAAGCCCTACTTCACCGGTGGGAATATGAAGGCGTATTGAACTCTGAGATCCTATGTAGTATAAATGTGCAAACATTTTAGAAATCGGTTCATCCTAGCCTGAGAAAAGGCAGAAAGAGTGTTTGATAGTCTCACTGTCTAAACCTACATTTTATTATGATAGAACGCCGGTTCCGTATGGGTGAAATATTCCTTTAAGCTTCTTGTTGATAGCGGAGAATGGGAAATCATATATGCAAAAGTTGAGATTTGATTCCAGGGAATTCTTAGAGTTGAGTTCGTCAGTTGGAGTGTGTGTGTGTGAGTGAGTGAGTGAGTGAGTGAGTGAGTGAGTCTGTGCCTCTGCCTGTGCGCGTGTGTGTGTGTGTGTGTGTGTGTGTGTGTGTGTGTGTGTGCGTGCAAGTCAGTAAGTCAGTCAGAGGTGGCTGCCACTATGGAGAATCATTTTTCCATGTGAATGCTTTCTATAAAACTACATTCTACATTTTTTTTTAAACCTTTGTCCAAAAAGCAAAACGCATGTCATTACAACTGACAATGCAACTCACACAAACTCCCATTTCTCATGTGACAACCTTTTCAAAATTGTAATTTATTCACAGGAATGGTAAACGTCTTGTTCACTCATGAAGGCCATTCAGCGAGTGGCTCTAAAAATATGAATGTTTTTTGGTATAGGGAATTTCTGCCCGAGCTTTTCAGATAATGTCGGCCACTATGTATGTTTTTTTTAGTGTTTTTTTTGTCACGTTTCAAAAAATTTCACAAATTTCTATCACTTTTATTATAGCAATTAATTCTCTTTCCAAAACATCGCACACGGTTGAGCCAGCTGGACAA
>CM049396.1:6387500-6392500 GCA_026929865.2 Hyperoplus lanceolatus
TGAGGTTTAAAGCTGCAGTGTGTAGAATTTTGGGTTTTATTTCCTAGCAGATGTTGTAGAAAGTAATTATAATATCCATAAGTGCATTTAATTATATGGTGCTGCATAGCGATATCGATGAAAAAGCGGTTTTGAATTATGTTTTGAATTATTTTTTTTCCCTTAGAAAGGGTCTCATATATGTCCATATTTCTGCATATTTTGGACCCAGGCCTAGTGCCGCCATCTTGAAAGTGTCATAGTTGGAATGTCATCAGGTGCATTGTTTAAAATTTAGAATTGTTTTTGTCCTTGAAGGCCACTGTAGCTTCTGTTATTATTCGAAAGGGTTGGGGTTACCCAGGGAGTGTTGCGTTCTAGAACTTTGTAGAACTTTCTTGATGATGTCATGTTACACACTGCACCTCTAAGGTAAAATAGTGATTTTACTGCACCAGCTGTTGTTCCTGGGTGAGAGTACTCATGACAAAGGCAGAAAGAAATCCCAAGAAGAGCCCAAGAAATGTTTCAGTTGTTGATTCTACTGCTAAGAAAAAAAACCTTGATATACAGCGGAAGGTATAAAATCCATGCGCACTCACTGAAGGCTTTACCTCATGTAGATGCACCGACAGTGTTGTTGTAATTGCTCAGAACTCCTCATGGGGGCGACAGAAGTTACGCACTACAGCTTTGATGTAGAGAATAAAGCAGATGGTTTTAATTTGAAACATGAATTCAAAATTAATCTAAAAGTTAAGTCAGTACACTCACATCAGCACACGCCACACACACACACACACACACACACACACACACACACACACACACACACACACACACACACACACATACACACAGGCCCGGCCCTGGGCATAGGCATTATAGGCAAATGCTAGGGGCGCATCCATCTACAAAAAAATAAAAATAAATGGGCTACCAAAACTTTATTTAAATTTTTTTTTTACTAATACTGTCAATACTATAATTTTAAAACATGAGTTAAGCTTAAAATATGACAACTACTGAGGATAGACAAACTATTAAAAAAAAGTTGAAGTTGAACTTCACAGGTCGGAACCGGAAGGAAAGAGCGCACACCATGTCAAAATGACAAAAGCTCTCTCGTACCAAGAGAAGACTGAAAAGGAAAAGAAGAGGAGGAAAAACGTGACAAAGACAGAGGTAGGCCTACAGTGACGTTAATGTGATGAATGAATAGTGTGCTGCATTGTTTTAGCCGTTGGAGGAGCAGTGTGTTAACTTGCTAGCTTACTTTTGGAAGATGGGTAACGTTACTCCCAGCTTAAATTCATCAGAGACATTCAGAAAGATTTTTCAGGTAGCCTACATCCCCTGTCATAACTTGCCAAAGTGTGCACTGCTTGTAATGGTTATTAGAAAGCTATTCCTTTTCCACTGTAATTAATGGTTGTCAACCTTGGGTTTATTGTGTTAGTTTACATCAGTGTTAAAAGTGCACAGTATAATAACTGTTAATATTGCATACTTGAGGCAAGTCAAGTTTATTTGTGAGGCACTTTTCAACACAAGGTAAATCAAAGTGCTATACATAAACCCATGAGATATCAGCAGAAGGCTTGATTCTGATTTAATAAAAAGCAGGAGCAAACTTTTCCGTTTGATTGTACCTTACCTAGGCCTATAGCTTTCCATTAGTTACTGTTTCTCTTCACTCTGGTTGGATGCTAAACTGCATTTCATTTTAATGACAAGAGTTTAATCTGATCTCATTTCCATTTTAAAGCTTTTCACCATGTATTAATATAAATAATGTAACAACATGTATACTTCTCTTTTCTCTTCAGGTTTTCATTTGAAATACTTTGAGCCACCTGTCCTGCAGACATCTTCTCCACCTTAGCACAGCCCAGTGATGCAGCATGAGGAATAAAGGCTTCACCAATAGACCCAACGGCAAGAGTAGTCAGGCTGTAGCAAGGTGAGGTGAGCTTGTTGAGATATGAAGATGAGGTCTTAACATCTAAATGTAGACAGCTCTCTGTTGGAATCAAGTTAAATAGCAGTACAGACCAGAGGTCTCTGTCATTTAATTTTGTAATATAGCTTTTGTGTGGAATTATATTCAATGCAAAGTTATGATTCATTGAAACTATACTTGTAATAGATTATACTTTTAAATGTTAACGTCTGCATTTTTTTGTGCAGATCGTAATATTGTATTCATTTTTTAATGTTATGACACTTGTTTTGTAATATGTTTTTTTTTATTTTGTGGGTTATTTTCTATCTAAAATAAAATGAAATGTCAAAGACAAACCTATCCAGTTCTGTGTGAGTGTATGAACAGTGGTGGACCTGACTGCAATGCAATGGGGGGCACCAGCTAAAATCTTGCCTAGGGCGCCAAATTGGTCAGTGCCGGCCCTGCATACACACACACACACACACACACACACACACACACACACACACACACACACACACACACACACACACACACACACACACACACACACACACACACACACACACACAGTTTCAACTATTCATTGCAGCAATATGCTTTTAGTGTGTCGGTGTAGCTCATGGTCATACGATGTTGTTGAACAGAATTTTGAGCAACACGGACACAGACTGTCCCTAAAGTCACTACGGCCCCAAGCAGAGATGCAACATTTAATCAATCTGAACTCATATTTAATACACACACATTTCATACACACACGCACACACACACGCACACACACAAATGCACACACACACACAGAGACACACACGTCACACACACACACACAAACACACTAGCAATGCAACATTTAATAAATCTGAACTCATATTTAATGAACACACACACACACACACACACACACATCACACACACACACACACACACACAAGCACCCACGCACATACACACAGAAGCAAACACACATACACGCACACACACATACACACAAATACACACACACACACACAAACACACACAAATACACACACACACGCAATGCAACATTTAATAAATCTGAACTCATATTTAATGAACACACATTTCACTTCTGTGTCTGTGTCACCGCGAGGCTCAATTTGCTGCCACCAAATCCAGACATCTATAGCTGATGGAAAGAAAATATCTTCATAAATGTTAGTATATTTTACACACCCTTTATTTACATACCAGTTTACAGAGCCTAGGCCGTGTATAAACCCTGGATTTTTGGTTCCAGCACACAGGTCAGACAGGTAGTGGATCATGAGGAGATATTCACTGGTTTTGATAAAAAAAAAAGTGATTTTGACAACAAGCGTTCTCCAGAATCACTGACTCCACCTTTGATGGTAAGTGGGTCGAGCGGGTCGGCCAATGATCGAAGGTTTGGAGGTTTGATCCCCGCCCTGCCACTTGTGTCATGGTCGTTGTGTCCTTGGGCAAGACACTTCACCCACCTTGCCTCCTGTGAATGTCGATAGTTAACCTGCTATCGGTTTATGAATGTGTGTGTGAATGGTAACGTGGGAATGGGAACAGGTCTCCTTTGCAAAAGAGTCTCCGGTCTCAATGGGATTTACCTGTATAAATAAAGGTTACAAAAAATATATATTGAAAAAAGTGTGTATGTGATCATGCCGGTTTATCAGTCAACTCAATACGCTGTCACAGACACTAAGGAGAAATGAGGATATAATGTTTTGAAAATCTCCCATAATCTGTAACCTTGCTCTATTTCCTTCATGGTCATATTTAATTATTTTCCATTCCCTGCTGTGAGTCAACAAAGGCAGCAAGTGTAGAAAAAAAATATTTGATTTTCTTTGATGAAAGTTAGAAGTCTAATGTAGAGGCACAGAAGAAAGAGAGAGGGAGAGAGAGGGAGAGAGAGAGAAGGAGGGAGAGAGAGAGAGGGGGGGAGAGAAGGAGACAGAGAGAGGGAGAGAGAGAGGTATTGAGGGAAAGAAAGGGGGAGAGAGAGGGATAGAGAGACAGAGAGAGAGAAGGAGAGAGCTGCTTGTCAGAAGCTGTTCATCTTATCAAGTAAAACAAAATACCAAGAGACACACAGAGAGTTTCTTAATAAAAAAATACTTTAAACAAATGTTTGAAAGTCAAGTTATAGGAGGTGTGTGTGTGTGTGTGTGTGTGTGTGTGTGTGTGTGTGTGTGTGTGTGTGTGTGTGTGTGTGTGTGTGTTAATTAAATATGAGATCAAAATGAAATGTCTAACTTTAAAACTGTGATCTAGTTTTCAACCTGAATGACCTCTGAGTGAAAACAACCAGACGCAGTAAGAGAGGGGGAATGTGTTTTATGAAACAGCAATTAAAGCTATAGCGCGTAACTTTTTCATACAAATGAATGTCAGTTACATTTAAACCGTCGCCAAATGAGTTGATTCAAAGTACATTCAGCCTATCAGCTCCACAGAACTATCTACATAGGTTTTTGTGCTGTGATTCGTGTCAGGTTGCTCTATAGGAGTCATTAATGAGAAATGAAGACCAGAAAAGTAGTATAATAGGGGATCTTTAAACCTGCCGTGTGTAGAATTTTGGGTTTTATTTCCTAGCAGATTTTGTAGAAAGTAATTATAATATCCATAAGTATGTCTAATACATTTAATTTAGTGCATAATAGCTGAAAATTTTTTGTTTGAATTATTATTTTTTTCTTAGAAAGGGTCTCATATATGTCCATATTTCTGCATATTTTGGACCAAGGCCTAGTGCCGCCATCTTGAAAGTGTCGTCAGGTGCATAGCGGTTATGAGATAATGGGCCCTGGCACAAACTCTTAAAGGGCCCCCCCCTCCCTTATCAGTCAGGTACACTGACTTTTCACACAGATACATACAATTAATGAAAAAAACATATTAAGGGAGTCAATGTTTCACAGGATTTTGGGATACTGTGGGAGGGCTACCTTATTGGGGGATCCGGGGGCATGCCGGATTTTACCTTTAAAGTAAAATGTCAAACTGGTGCATTTGAGAGGAATTTAGAGGTATATCAAATCCTGAGTGAGAAGAAATTTTTTTATTGTCT
>CM049396.1:6400000-6422500 GCA_026929865.2 Hyperoplus lanceolatus
TAGCTATACTTCCTGTCAGTTACTGCAGTTAGCAGTCCCCTCGCTCGTCCCCACGTCACCACATTAATGCACTGCGGTCTTCAAGCAGTGAGTTATCTAGCATCATCTCAGATCCATAAGTGTGATAAAACATGATAAAAACCATCAAAACAGACATTGGGAAGGATTTTTACCAGCTCCGCCATTGTAGGCGCATAAACATTCACCCATCTGTTGCTCTGGCGTGCACCGGCAGTGAGACCATGAGTGTATAGGCTATAGTATGGATGAGTGAGACGAGTATCGGTTTGTAGCGTTCTCTCTTCTGAAGGGATACAAATTTCAGGGTTACTCCAATAAGTTTATTTGCCGTTTACATGCAGAGCAGCTGACTGAGAGATCGGCTTTATGAAACGCGGACATTATGTAAGTGATCACTGTATGAATAAAGAGCGATTTAACACTTATATTGACATAAATAAACCGCTTACTTCACCTTTAAGCTATATTGTATAATTTCCTTCTATAATTTAATTCATAGAGCGGTGGTACAAATCCCCATAAGAAGCATAATCCAGGCTCCTTTCACTTTGACAGTCTCCTTTTACCTGAGATGATCATAAATGACATGTAACAGCACTCATTCACACACAGTCATACCGGTGGTGGAAGCGTGGCTGCCATTTAGCGCCTACGGCTCCTACGACCACCACCTCAAACATACAGCAGTCATACACATTCACACCAGGCAAGGTGGGTGAAGAGTCTTGCACAAGGAGACAACAACCATGACACAAGTGGCAGGGCGGGGGATCGAACCGCCAACCCTTCGATCATTGGCAGACCCGCTCTACCACCTGAGCCACAGTCGCCCCACAACATCAGTGAGTTTTAGGGATAAAAGAATATACAGTAAAATGGAAATGTTGCAATGGATGGTTGATTCTTTTAACGTTAATTTGCCCCGGTAGGAAATTGTGCTGAAAATGTCCGCCTGGTTTAAATGCCTTTGAAGGGTTAGTGCTTGTGGGTTCGTTCTCTGCATGTCTTCCCCTCTCTGCCCCATTTCAACTCTGTCTCTACAACATCTGTCTGATGAAAGCAAAATTGCTCAAAAAAAAATACTCATCTTTAAATGCCTTTGGAAATATATGTATTTATCTTTGTTCTTGTTTAACTCGCTAGTTCCGCTGGCAATGAGAGGTCTGATTATTCTCTGTTAGATGAAGCTTGGCCTAGAAAGCAACATTAAGACCGAGACAAATTGGTGCAGAAAAACAAGCAGCAAAATAATCACAGTCAGTAATAAAGAGCAGAAGTAAACAGGGCCATCCAGGTGCACAAGGCAGGAGATCTAAAAATGGAACACATTTTTAAAAGTAAATTAATAAAGTCAGTGTGTCTGTGTGTGTGTGTGTGTGTGTGTGTGTGCGTGCGTGCGTGTGTGTGTGTGTGCATGTGTGTGTGTGTGTGTGCATGTGTGTGTACTTGTATTACTCATGTTTCCGGGAAAAAAGTCAAAATGAAAGACGTCTGTTTCAACACAACACAGGTGCATGAGACATGTGCAATAGTGTATTGCTGTTGATTTAAAGGTGCAGTCAGTGATTCTGGAGAACGCTTGTTGTCAAAATCACTTTCTGTCAAAATATGTGAGTATCTCCTCATGATTTGCCATCTGTACGTATTATGTGTGTGTGTGTGTGTGTGCGCTGAATGAAAAATCCAGTGTTAATTAACACAGCCCAGGCTCTGTAAACCAGAATGTTGCTATCTAAGTGAGCCCCCTTTGTTTACGTACCCTTTGTACACATACCAGTTAACGAAATAAAAGAGGAAAATAAATTCAAAATAGTGAAAACAGGCAGACAAATACTTATCCTATCATACTACTTTTCAGGTCTTAATTTCTTGTTAAAAACTGCTATAGAGCAACCTGACACGAATCACAGCACAAAAAAACCATGTAGATTTTCGGGACACTCTTCCTCTCACCCTAGCGAGCACAGCAGTCTGCACCACACACTGCTTTATGCTTCTCCTCTAGTCAAAAAGTATCATAGGTCCTCTTTAAAAAAAAAATGCGAAATTGCACTTCAATTGACCTATTTAGTAGTGCTTTTCTAATGTGTGTTGTGTATTTTAATCTTGCCCCTGTAAAGCACTTTGAATGGCCTTGTTTTCTGAATTGTGCCATATAAATAAACTTGCCTTGCCGATAGTTTTTTAGCCACAGCATCACCTGCTATCATCAAACAGGCTCTGAGGCACTACACACTTTCTACCAGCACCAAATGACAGACGGATAAAGTTGGTGTGAAATGTTTGTGTTTGAATTAGCCACCCCTGGCTAGCATTAGCTAACGTCAACCATTTTCACAAGATTATATTTTCAGAGATGTATTTGTGTCTGTGTGTGTGTGTGTGTGTGTGTGTGTGTGTGTGTGTGTGTGTGTGTGTGTGCAGCGCCGTCGTTAAGGGGGTAAAGGTTATGACGATTATAAGGGCCCACAGCCAGCTAGGGCCCACACACAGCCCCCAGTAGAATCTATGACAAAATGAGTATGCATTCACTGAACTAATGTATATCTATATGAATGAATCCGAATTAAAACAAAGCCACAAGTCATACAATATTCTAATTTGTATCATATCAATAACCCCCTTGGGCCCCTTCTTAAAAAATGGTTTGGTCCACCGCGGCTCGTTCATGCTCGTTCTTCCCATGGTTCTTCCACATCGGAAGTAAGTAGGCGCGAACAAACTCCCGCGAACTCCAGCAGGGTAAGGATGCCCCCCAAAAAACACAAGTCTGGACACCAGAAAAGAGTAGAGAAGGAGGCCAGGAGTAGAAGCGGCAGAGCAGGGGCCCAGGATATCAAACACTTTTTTTCGAAGAATGGTGAGAGTTGTGTAATTTTAAAATCTAATTCCATAATTATTTATGTCATCATTTATCACTGGTCCGCATCATGACTGCATATAAAAGTGGTGTAGGCCTACCGTCAACTGTCTTTGACTCTTTGGGTTAAAAAAAACTCCTTTAACTCAGTATCCGTCTAGTCCAAAAAAAAATATATAAAAAAAATCCGTCGGCTGCTTCTGCTGCTGCAGAAGGAGTGCAGACGGGCTCGGAGTCGGCACAGCGCGCATCAACAGTCATTCAAAGCAGCGGCAGTAATCACACAACCGGACGGTGTAGAAAGTCCCGTCAGTTAAAAATAGTAAATCCAGTTTTCAAATCCACGTTAAAATTGGCAGGATATAGAGCTAGTTAGCTTAAAAAAAGTTGTTTACGGTGTCAAATGTGATGTGTTCAGGTCGGCTCGGTAATATGAATATTAGGCAAAGGTCTATAAAAGGTCATCATGATGTGTTCAAATGTAAAAAAAAAAAAAAAAACTTGAATAATACAGTTTTAGTGAAAAATGGTTTTATTCAGCAATATGAAATAGATAGTAAATATGGAATTATGAGCTGTTTATTGTCCTATCTTGAGCTCTGATCATCTCATATACATTTAAACAGCCTAAATACAAAAAAGTTAAATGTTCAAAGATGTGCTGTTGTTGGTTTGCATAGCAATATAAAATAAAAGACACCATAATAGCTGATAACAACAAAGTAAAAAATACTATTATGAATTTCGGATAGTTTACACTGACTTTTGAATGGTTTAAGAATATGTTTTGCCTGAGAAAGTGAAGCTGTCCATCTAGAGCTAGGTACTAAGAAGCCTATTTAGATTTTGTCCAAGAATAGTTTAGCTCTGCAACATTTTTTCCATGAAACATAACATTTAATGTTTATATATTTAATGGAACAATAAACCTTTATGCTCTGCTGCTCCAGAATCAGCAGTGGCTGCTTCATCTGAGTTTGACCCCACAGCAGACGCTCACCCCCAGCAATCAAATGATGCCTTTGATGGTGAGTGAGTGATATAGACACTGGTTGGCTGTTTCTGTTTATTAGTGAACTGCTGTACCACTGGTAGTGACTAACTCAATGTATGTCACTGTTGCTGTTGACAGAGCCAGGCCCAAGTTCTCAAAGCAAGGCTACTTCAGATAGTGAAGGGAATTGTGAAGCAGATCAAAGTTATTGCAGTCATGAAACTACTGAAGACAGTCAGAGCACGGGAAGTACAGAAAGACAGGAAAGAGAGAACAAGGAGGAAGAATATTTCAAATGTGACCCAGGATTATGGCCAGAGAAGCTCACAGACCACGATCGTGAGATAATTGTCATAAAGCTAGCCACAGCCACTCAGAGAGATCTGACCTTGATAATGCCAAATGATTCAGATGGAAGGAAATTTCCAGAGTATTTAGAGTATACAAAGTCAACAAATGGACGGGAAAAACAGAAGAGAGATTGGTTAATGTACAGTGAAAGTGCAAGGGCAATATACTGTGTGCCATGCATGTTATTTTCCTGTGATGGCCTAAAAAAACATCAGCCAGTGCACTTAACACCAAAGAAGGGTACAAAATATCAGATCTCAAATGGCGGAGCATGTACAACAAATTCCCTGACCATGAAGGTGGCAAGGCGCACAAAACCTGCTACCTAAAGTGGAAAAATCTGAAATATTCTTTGATGGAAGCAAAGGGGATAGACAGCCATCTGCAACAAGAAATCCAACTTGAAGTCGACAGAAACAAAGCTACTCTTGAGAGAATATTAGATGTTACTCTTTTTCTGGCCACAAGAAATTTGCCATTCAGAGGGAGCACAGAAACCCTTGGTGATGTACGGAATGGTAACTTCCTTGGCACTGTAGAGCTTGTAGCCAAGTATGATCCTCTGTTGAATGATCATCTAAGAAAAGTGAAGGAGAAAAGCACCAGAGTGACCCATTACCTCAGCCCAGAGTCTCAAAATGAGTTCATAGAACTCTGTGGAGAAAGAGTTTTGAAAGAAATACTGAAGGAAAGGGAGTGTGCAATTTATTACTCATTAATATGTGATGCGACTCCTGATGTCTCCCACAAGGAACAGAATGTAATTCTGTTGAGATATGTCGTTCAGAAGGAGAATGATCAGTGGGATGTAACTGAACGTTTCTTGCAGTTTGAAGAATTCAGTGGCAAGAAATATCAGAGATGATACTGAAGACATTAGAGGAGTGCCACATTGACATTGCAGATTGCAGAGGCCAGGGCTTTGACAATGGCGCGAACATGTCAGGAAAAGTTAAAGGGGTCCAGGCTGAAATAAGGAAAATAAATCCACTTGCTACATATTCACCATGTGCCTCACATACTCTAAATCTTGTTGGAGTACATGCTGCAGAGTCATGTACCGACGTTTCAACATTGTTTGGGTGTTTGAATCGCTTGTACAATATCTTCAGTGCCAGCCCAGAGAGATGGGCCATTCTCAAAGACAAGACTGGCTGCTCCCTTCACCGCATGTCTGATACCCGTTGGAGTGCCCGCATAGCGGCTGTTAAACCAGTTCAAATCATTTACCATCACTCCTAGAGGCCCTGGATAGCATCTATGCTAGATGCAGCTTGACTAATGAAGTCAAATCAGAGGTCACTGGTCTCAGGAGTTATTTTACATCTTTTAAAGCCATTGTTCTCCTGACTGTCTGGAAAAAAAACACTGCAGTCCATTGAAAACAGAAACATAATTCTGCAGTCAGGAAAAATTACATTAGATGTAGAAGCAGCCAATATAGAGGCATTGAAGGAAGAAATGCAGCTCTTTCGCAACTCATGGGATGACTTCCTTGCAGAGGCTTCCCTCATCGCAGAAGCTATGGATGTTCCCACTGGATTTCCAGTCAGCCACAAGCGAAAGAGAAAACGTTTTGCAGATGAGAGACGGAGGTCAGAAGAAGAGGGAAACCAACAGGAGACAGAATCAAATCTGTTTCGCAACAGTGTTTTTTATGTTGCTTTAGATAACATCACCTGTGCCTTGGACACCCGCTTTCAATCCATTGCAAATATCTGTGAGGAATTTGCTGCGATACTGAAAATAAAGGATTTAAAAGATGATCAGATTCACTCAGTTTGCCATTCATTAACAAGCAAATACAAACAGGATCTTAGTGCTAATTTTGAAAGTGAAGTTCAACATTTGAGGTCTGTTTATAGTGCCACATTTTCAGACTGCCACTCTCCCCTTGAACTGCTGAATTCCATTCATAAACTTCAGCTTCAGAGGTGAAGTATGTGTTGCCATCCGGATCTTCTGTACATTACCTTTGACTGTTGCAGGTGGAGAAAGGGCGTTCAGCAAACTGAAACTAGTTAAGAACTATCTCAGATCCACAACAAGCCAAGAGAGGCTAAATAGCCTTGCTAGACTTTCAATAGAAAGTCAGCTAAGCCGTCGATTGGATTTCAAAGACCTCATCAGCGATTTTGCCAACAAAAAAACCCGGCGTTGGGCTTTCTGATGAGACTAAAAGTGAACAAACGAGCCAATTTAAACTTTAATTGAAATTAGATGATGCTTGTTGTTGTTTTTGATATTTGTTTTACAACAACTTATTCAATGTTCTCTTAGTTTTACTTGCACATTTAAGTTAAATGCTACATATTATTTACCTGTGGACTATCTTGAGCCAGGACACTTTGTTTTTTTCAGATAGCAGTGCTTGATTGTTAAATACAATAAAATACCCACTGCCTATTTGTTGAGTGGTTAATTGGAAATGTATTTGCAATCAGAGGTGTTATAACGTGTTGCAAATCAGTGAGATGAGAATACGACAACTAATAATGCATAATTTACATAATACTCTGATTTGTTAAGTCGTTAATTGTAAAAAAAAAGAAAACAAATTGGGTGTATTACACCAGGCACCGTCAAGAACACTGAAAAACGAATGAAAAATGAATGGGGTAGAGGGGCCCACACCGATATTCTTTAAGGGGGCCCAGAATTCCTAGCAACTGCCCTGTGTGTGTGTGTGTGTGTGTGTGTGCTTTCGTGCGTGTGTGCATGTGTGTGTGTGTGTGTGTGCGTGCGTGCATGTGTGCTTGTGCTTGTGTGTGTGTGTGTGTGTGTGTGTGTGTGTGTGTGTGTGTGTGTGTGTGTGTGTGTGTGTGTGTTAAGCCTGTTGAGGAGTTATTCTACCCTCAAGTGTCAATAAACTCAAGTACATCAGCATTAAATCAAAGCATCAATTCAATAATTAAAATTCCCTGTATCGTCAAATGCTTCATACCTGCTGATCACGCAGTTAAAGGACATGGCACACGTTTTCTTTTAGCATCTTGACGCTTGAAGAGTTTTTATGAATTTCATGGCATCTGCAGATTAAAGGTTTTAAGACTAATAGCATACTGTATAGTCACATACAAATATAATATATGTATAAAAGCAAATACATGTCGATTTGAAGGACACCAAAACCAACTTGTTCCTACCACAAACAACAAAAAAACACTTGAAGAGACATATATTGACTAAGAATAAGACTCACACACACTCACTTTAAAACTCCTGATGATTAACTTTACTGCAGCGGATAACTAAATGATTTGTTCTTTACATTTAGAACTGTTAAAACTTAATTTCACCTTTAAGTCATTAAAGGTGCAGTGTGTAATATGACATCATCAAGAAAGTTCTACAAAGTTCTAGAATGCAACGCTCCCTGGGTAACCCCACCCCTTTAGAATAATAACTGAAGCTACAGTGGCCTTCAAGGACAAGAACAATTCTAAATTTTAAACAATGCACCTGATGACATTCCAACTATGACACTTTCAAGATGGCGGCACTAGGCCTTGGTCTAAAATATGCAGAAATATGGACATATAAGAGACCTTTTCTAAGGGAAAAATAAATAATTCAAAATATTTTTTTCAGCTATTATGCACTAAATTAAATGTACTTATGGATATTATAATTACTTTCTACAAAATCTGCTAGGAAATAAAACCCAAAATTCTACACACTGCACGTTTAAGTAGAAGTAGTTTTTTCGGCCTGACAGCGACAAAAGCCACTCAGAGGAAGAGAAAGAGGATCAAAGATAGGAGATAAAATACATTCAAAAAAAGATTGCAAAATGAAAGCAAAATACAACCTACGTTAATACCTAATGATAACTTTACATTGGTGAAAAAGGAAACCAAACATTTCAGAAATAGAATAAATAAACTATACTAAACTAACACTAATGTATTCTAAATGCAATCGTGGACTCCTCCTGAATACCAAAGACACACACACACACACACACACACACACACAGACACACACACTCCATCTCAGACAAGGAGCGAAAGCTGTTATCTCAATGAAAAGGTCAGTGGTTGAATTAAATATAAAAACATATTTGAAAGACATCAGGCAGAACACATGAGACAGAATCTGCTCCTAGTCCTAACAGGTGGCGGTTTGGTGAATGCATTTCCCCCGAGCGAAGGCACACACACACACACACACACACACACACACACACACACACACACACACACACACACACACACACACACACACACACACTTGCACACACAGAGAGAGAGACACACACATACACACGCACACACACATAGGCACAGACACAGACACATGTACGCATGCACGCACACACAGAGAGAGAGAGAGACACACACTCACACACACGTACACACGCACAAACACACAAACACACAGACACACACACACACACACACAAACACACACACACACACACACACACACACACACACACACACACACACACACACACACACACACACACACACACACACACACACACAATTGTCTATAAATGTCAAGCAGGTGGAGGGGTTTCAGCGAACAACAGACAGGAATTATCTCCAGATAATGCCGTGGAAAGATCAATGTTGGGCACATGTTAGAATGGATGAAGCAATATGTCTGTGAACGGGCACAAACACACACACACACACACACACACACACACACACACACACACACACACACACACACACACACACACACACACACACACACACACACACACACACACACACACACACACAACACACACACACACACACACACACACACACACACACACACACACACACACACACACACAACACACACACACACAACACACACACACACACACACACACACACACAGACACACACACACACACACACACACACACACACACACACACACACACACACACACACACACACACACACACACACACACACACACACACACACACACACACACACACACACACACACACACACACACACACTGTTAGGCCCATGTTAGAATGGGTGAGGCAATATGTCTGTGAATGGTGTTTGGCACGGCAGTTTAAAAGACTGCAAAGAGATATTTCATTGTTTTCAAGGTACACATATACAATACTCATCCACTGACTTTGGTACTGCCCGAGTCATTTTGTCTGAAACTCTAATTCTTGAGGGGGAAGGGGAGGGGGGGCGGGGCGCTCGTGGAGTAGTGGTTAGACCCCCCTCCCCCATAGAGTCTCAGTCCTCTTCACGGCAGACCACGGGTTACAATCTTTTATATACTATCTATGGTTAGAATCCAGCCCAGGTCATTCTCTGCATGTCATTCCCCTCTATGACCCATTTCAACTCTGTCTCTCCACAATCTGTCTAATAAAGCGAAAAACGCCCTTAAAAATAAAAAAAAAGGGGACGCCCTTAGCTCAGTTGGTAGGGCGTCCCCCCCATGGGCCTCGGCCAGCAACGGACCCGGGTTCGATTCCAGCCCGCGGTCGTTCTCTGCATGTCACTCCCCTCTCTGCCCCATTTCAACTCTGTCTCTACACCATCAATAAAGCATAAAAATGCCAAAACAAATAAAAATAAATGACAAACAGGACAATTTTTCACATCCAACTTGTGTGGAAGGCAGCACTTACATTCATATAAAATTGGTGCAAGTTCCATTTGCGGCTTGGAACAGTTTTAAATCCAAAACCTTGTGGAAATAGGATCACAACATTTGCTGCATTAGACGTAATTTAGTTTTTCCTGCCAAAATGATTCCTTACCCTCTAGAGAAATGCTGTTGTGTTGTATTTACACGTAAAGATGGCTGTGTATATGATCCCAAGAGTCGGGACAATATGTCAGTGACGAGCGTTGGTGGGAATCCAAATGATATTAACATGGGACCTGCGTGTGATCCACTGCCAATATGATGACACTTTAATTTAATTATTTAACCATTGACTAATATAGTAACTTAAAGGTGCAGTGTGTAGAATTTTGGGATTTTTTTCATAGCAGCCTTGGTAGAAAATGATTATAATACCCATAAGTACGTTTAATTTAGTGCATAATAGCTGAAAAAAAACCAGTTTGAATTATTATTTTTTCCCTTAGAAAGGGTCTCATATATGTCCATATTTCTGCATATTTTGGACCAAGGCTTGGGCACTGCCATCTTGGAAGCGTCATAGTTGGAATGTCATCAGGTGCATTGTTTAGAATTTAGAATTGTTCCTGTCCTTGAAGGCCACTGTAGCTTCTGTCATTATTCTAAAGGGGTTGGGGTTACCCAGGGAGCGTTGCATTCTAGAACTTTGTAGAACTTTCTTGATGATGTCATATTACACACTGCACCTTTAACTTAACTAACTTAACTTATTACTCACGATATCTTTGCAGATATAGAATTGAATTTGAAGCATTACGTTTCCCATACATAACATATAACTGTAACTAGTGAAAATGACATTCATATTAGTAACAATTGTATCTGAGATATGTTCAATTCTTATGCTGTCAAGAAAAGGCATTTCCAACAGTCAAAATATCATTATATGAATCTTCAATGACGTTAAACAGAAACATTTGTTTGATAAATAATGTCCCAGTCCTGTCCTCGTGTGCAGCCGCCCTCTGTGATGAAAATGTCTCCTGTTTTCTCAGTTATGTTTCAGCAGTTTATTTATATCCTGTGTGTGTGTGTGTGTGTTTGTGTGTGTGTGTGTTTGAGTGTGTATGTGTGTGTGTGTGTGTGTGTGTGTGTGTGTGTGTGTGTGTGTGTGTGTGTGTGTGTGTGTGTGTGTGTGTGTGTGTGTATGTGTGTGTCTGTGTGTGTGTGTGTGTGTGTGTGTGTGTTTGTGTGTGTGTGTGATTGTTTATACATTACTGTAGTGTGTGATGGAATATCCTGGTGGATAAAGTGTCCTTAATCTATGGGCTTTGAACTGGTATGGAGCTGGCAGGGACACAAAGACCTTGGGCATGGACTGTATGTGTGTGTGTGTGTGTGTGTGTGTGTGTGTGTGTGTGTGTGTGTGTGTGTGTGTGTGTGTGTGTGTGTGTGTGTGTGTGTGTGTGTGTGTGTGTGTGTGTGTGTGTGTGTGTTTGTGTGTGTACTTGTACAACTATTTCTGAACCAATTTTCTCTGAGTTTTAGACCTTTAGAGTGGGGGACATTTTGTCCGGTTCTCACTTTGCGACAGGCCTTTAAAGGAGCTGTTTGAGGGTTAACACTAGGTTTTAAGGTTCAGGTATGAATTAGGTTTATGTTAGGGTTAGTGTAAGGGGGTTTGGCATTTAGTTTTGATGGTTAGGGTAAGGGTAAGGGGCTAGGGAATGCATTATGTGTGTCTTCACTAGTATAGCCTTACATGCGTTGTAAGTGTGTATGTGAGTGAGTGAGTGAGTGAGTGAGTGAGTGAGTGAGTGAGTGAGTGAGTGAGTGAGTGAGTGCGTGCGTGCGTGCGTGTGAGTGTGTGTGTGTGCGTGTGTGTGTGTGTGCATGCGTGTGTCTGCGTGCATGAGCGTTAGTGTGTGTGTGCGTGTGTCTGCGTGCATGAGCGTTAGTGTGTGTGTGTGTGCGTGCGTGCGTGTGTGTGTGTCCTGCCCACAGTAAAGGACACAGTAGTCCTTAAGTGTGTGTGAGAGGGGGATTTCAGGGTGAAGGTGATGAAACAGAATTGAGTTTAAGTGTAGAGCAATGAGCAGTGGTGGGCCGTCAGGGCCAGCAGGGCCTTCTCTGCTGGCCCTGTCAAAATCCAAATAATATATTTTTTTTTGTTGTTTAAAATTATATTAAT
Organism: Hyperoplus lanceolatus; assembly: GCA_026929865.2. Taxonomy (NCBI): domain Eukaryota; kingdom Metazoa; phylum Chordata; class Actinopteri; order Uranoscopiformes; family Ammodytidae; genus Hyperoplus; species Hyperoplus lanceolatus. The sequence goes on from CM049396.1 coordinate 6,411,989, forward strand.
TTGTGTTTAAATGTGTATGAATTTACTAAAAAAATGTCAGTACGTTACAATAATAATTACAATTTTTTTGGAATATAGTTATTTTTTGTGAGGCTGAGCTGGATTTCTGAGGCCTATCTCATATAAACGCATCACAGCTATGTGTAGCAGCAGGACCTGCACTAGAAGTATTGCTAGCCTTTCATTGAAGGTGCCGTCTCCTATTGGATAATACATTTGACTGGCATGCCTCATCAGCCAATCAGATTCTGATGTGTAGTGACAGCCCGCCCCCAGGGCCCAGCGTTATCTCAGCCGCTAGTCCCCCATGATGTCATCAGCGAAGTTTGAAACTTCGGCGCGCGCACTATTAGCATTGTGATGATGTGAGTGAACTACTATGGCCATCGCTTTCACACGACCTACTGCTCCCGCTGCCGATCTAGCGTGGCTATCTAAAGGTGATCGTTTAACATAGTTTAGATATAGTTTCGACAGGAATACTACACATAAGCTGGATGGGCTGACAACGTTTTTTTGCGGCACTTCACTGACTGTAACTACGACGCTATGACTGGCTAACCGCTAGCACCGAGCGGAACAAGTTACCGGTATGTTGCTGACCGTGTCTGCTTTTTAAACCTGTGAAGGAACATGGCACATCACAATTTTAACAGCCTTAATGGCTTATAGGATCCGAGGATGGGTTTCCTCTACAAGTGATGGGTGAGTGTTACTTTTGGCTGTGTCTATCTGTGAAGAGATAATATTTTTTGTGGGGTTTTAAAACCATTTTGTTTGTTTTTTTATGGTCGTTGTAGCCTATATTGCTGGGACTTGGGCAGTAGGTGATGCGGTTTTTCATTGTTGATGCCGCTTTCTAAGCATAATATGGGAACCAACTCTCAACTACACTTCTTCTTAATATGCTGGTTGGTTTGGCTGTTGTAAAATATTTGGCATAAAAGACCCTCCTTGCATGTTTCATTTTGTTATTGAAGCGAATGCGGCGCACTGGTAATATTGTCGCTCTACTAAATTGAATCCGTTGAAGTTGCGCAAGCATCTGGTGAACCCTATTTCAATAACTGGATGCTTGTTTTGTAACATGTTATGCGTTTGCAAACAGTTGTCGAGTGACATGAAATATCTGATGGTGATGGTGACGTAGTCTATCTGGTGTGGGATAAATAACAGTGGTGTGTGCAGTGCGCTGCTCTGTGGTTATTGAAGATCAACAGTCAAGCGCTTCATGGTATGCATTAGTGTGTAGGCTATACTGTGATTTTAGCCTATATTTTGTAAGTGGCTGTGTTGGCTGTATCGGCACCTGACGTGTGCGTTTCTCAGTGTTTGGGGGGGGGGGGGGGGGGTTGGAGTTCGCTACTGCTGAAGGCCTTGACTGAAACCCCATGGTACGCTACTGGCAATGAGGTTTTGAAGCTGAAGGTCGAGGCTACTGTAGTACTGCTGAACTTAAGACACTCTCTACTTCTCTCTGTGTGTCTCTGCTTCACTCTAGCACTGTCTGCATCAGGCACACACACACACACACACACACACACACACGCAAACACACACACACGCACACACACACACACACCTTCAACCACTCTTCCTCTTTCAATCACAACACACACTCACACAGATATAGACTTTTAAGCAGTGGCGTGCACAGACATTTTCGGGGGCAGGTGCTCAGTGCAAAAAAAAAGGGCACAATATATTCTATCGATGAATGACCAAATCATTTTAAGGTTACTTGTACAAAATCCCCCCCTGGCCTAATCACTTTTAATACCCGGCCACACATGGAGTGTTTCTCAAAGGAATTTGGGAGACTTAAGAAAAATTGGAACCTTTTAAAGTAAAATTCATCAATCTGGTGCACTTTGAGAAGAGAGCTAAGGCTAAATCACCTGTGTCAATGTGGGCTATTTAGTACTATTTTCTGGAATAATTTGGAGACACAGAATTACCAAAAAGGAGGAAAGTTTGTGAACCCCTTGAGCCTTTTGGAATTTTATTTATTTTAACCATTATTAATTAATTTTTTTCAATACCAGTATTTTTTATATGAAATAACAGATGTTTGTTTATCAATTCAACATTTTTCTTTTCCAGAAATCAATTGTTAAAATGGATAAAACAAATGATTTGACAAATGTTGTATGTGCAAAAGTTTGTGAACCCTAAGCTGCATTGCTTAAATCGAGCAAGGTAAACACAATCAGGTGGGCCAAACTGATTGATGAAATAGACCAATGTAATGAGAGATCTTGAGGGAAGAAATTGGGCGCCACTAGATAAAACAAAGATAAAACCAGGTCAGTTTAGGCCCACCAAACTGAACCCGTACAGGTCAGACATGCTCAAAGGGGAAAAAATCTCAGAGGATCGCAGGAATAGAGTTTTGATGTTGCACATTTGTCTGGGGACAGCTATACATTCGTATAAAAAAGTTTGAGCTCCATCGGCCCCCCGTGAGGCAAATCATCTACAAATGGAGAGCTTTAAGAGTGACTTAACATCTGCCTAGAAGTGGACTTCCTTCAAAAATATCTTCAAGCGCCACAAGAAAAGGGATTTTTCAGGTAAAAGCCAACCCACACATTACATCTGGAGATTTGCAGACCATTTGCCACCACCATTCTTCACTTGGGAGAAGGTTCTCTTGGTGGTAGGCAGAGTTGCGTTTATGGCCAAACATGGCGGTTTTGGTTATGACCAAACAGATCAATTTTGGAGTAATCTGTCCACAGAATAAGACTTCAGGTATCTCCAGGTGCTCTCTGGCAAAGTTGTGACAAGCAGTTTTGTTCTTTTTTGAGAGCAGAGGGTTCTTCAGCAACCCTCCCTTGAAAGCCATGTTGACTGAGTTTTCTTCTTATTGTGGAACCATGCACATCTGTCCCAGATGTTGCAAGAGAGGTCTGCAAATCACTAGATGTAATGTGTGGGTTGGCTTTTAACTAAAAAATACTTTTCTTGTGGCGCTTGAAGATATTTTTGAATTAAGTCCACTTCTAGGCAGATGTTTAGTCACTCGTAAAGCTCTCCATTTGTAGATGATTTGCCTCACGTTGGACCGATGGAGCTCAAACTTTTTTTGAATTAATTTATGATTTGAGATTTTATTTTCGGGAAGCTCTTTCTCTTATTTTGGCGATCCAGCAGGCCCTGTAAACACTTTGCTTTTGCCATCTCCGCCCCCTCCTTTCTTTATATGTCCATGGCCCTCACTTCCTGAAAACTCAACTTCGTTGTGATTGGTTACCTTGCGAGCTCCCTCCCTCCCTCCTCCTTATGCCGGTGCAGCTATCAGTGAGCCTACTCACAATAGTATTTGGAGACTTCTGGAAGCAAATTTCCCGAAATTACCAAAAAAAAAATAATGGTGAGTGTTGAGCCTTATTCATTTGACCCCGAAATGGACGAAAGAGAGCCAGAAAATATACGGGAACTACGAACGTTACAAGACGTTTCTGAATGGTAAGAGGCATAATAAATTACTTGCTTACCTGTAGTGTCATGTATGATTTGCTCTTTCAGTATATTGACATTGTATATGTATCTATAGGTGCACATGTGGCAAATGCACGAAAATGCCAACCGAAATTGAACACGTCTGCTGTCGGGAAATACCGAAGGTAAGGTAGCAAAATTCAAACTTTTTCTTGAGTTGAAAAAAATGTATTATTTTAAAATAGCATATATATTTGAAATAGGACTAGAACATGTTATAGATCCGATTTCTTTGTGCTGACTTTTAGTGAAATGTAACGTTCACTTTTAGAAAATGATATATAGTCAGTTCAGTTTCATAAACTTGATAACAAAATATGATTATTAATTCACTTTTCTTTTCTTTTCCACCACAGGTTATCAGAAGAATTAATCAGGAGCCCAATCCTCCTACATGCATCACAGAGCATCCTGGCGTGGAAGCCAACTGTTTAAATGTGTATACATTGCAAAACATAAATAATATTTATAAGGCAGACTATGGCCAGCTGAGAAGGAGAACAGTGGAAGAGTAAGTTGCTTGCAGGCCATCTCCGTTATAAGAGTGAAATTACCAATATGTCAATAACACATTTTCTTCTGTACAAACACATGATCCCAAAATTAAAATAAATCACTCAGATTTAGATAAGTTTATTTAGCCTCTTGCTTATATACACATACACAGTATATACACATGGTGCTGCAATGGAGCATCATAGCTGCTTTTTATTTCTAGGACGCTCAGTCCATGTGGTGTAACTTCTGCTGCAGTGGATTCTGGGTCAGAACCTCCATAATGATGTTGGTTGTAGTTGTAGAGTCCACACAAGATGCAGCAAAATCTGTAGAACACAAATAGAATAATTAATTTGTGTAATGCTTGTCTTCTGTTTTTCAGATGTTACAGGCATCTTGCATATCGGAGCTTTGTAAGCTGGTGTTGGGGTTACCTCGGTAGACACGTCAGGGTCGTCATCCCGTCGTGTGCTGTGTCCCGGATACGCCAGCAGTTTCCCGATCCGTCTGGTCAGTACGTTGGCTTCCTGCCGCCCCTCGACTGAATCGGGAAACATGCCTGGCGATGACCTCCTCTTTTGCTGGTCTCTCATACTGTGCACAGAGGTCCTCTGGGATGGCGATCTGCGAGAGTTCCTCTATGTAACTGGCGGGGTCCTCTATCACCTCGTCGAACACCAGCCTCATCAGGTCACCGACATAGTCTGTACATTGTTAAAAATGTTTCATATTTGAGTTATATTTAAATTATTAATGTTTTGACACTATTTTATTTTAGGCCTTTTTTTTGTACTTGAAATTGTAGAATAAAATACTCACCAAATGTTGCCAGAGTTTTCAGTGGCTTCGCTGTCGCTTGTCCCTTCTTATACTTGGGGAAAACAACCCTGAAAACAGCTGTGCCATCCTTTGTTTGCGCTTGTTCCCGCTGTGCATTTTCATTGAAATGCATGGCTGCCAGGTACAGCCTAAAAAAAAAAGTATGTAGCCTGATACACAGAGCATGAGCCTTATAAGTAATGTAAATTAATTTTAAATATATTATACGAATACAATGACACATCATACATGTGAAGCAATAATAAAATAGGCTTTCTGTTGTACATGTCGGTTATCAGATGCAAGAAGGGTATTTATCCAAAACATTGTTACCTGCACAGCATTCCAATGAAGGGGAAAACAACATTCTTCGGGGCAAAGCGCAGGAGGACACTGTGAAATGACTCTAGTGAAGAGGTCTGATGGTAGTGACTGAGTTTTTCTACATCTCTCAGTACTCTTTTGTTCACAAGTATTTTCTCAACTTTGTACAGGGGCATTGTACCTGGAATGAGAGCAAAATTAAATGTTATTGTTTTAAAAGACAAATTGTAATTGTTCTGTAAAATGTATATATTGCACAGTATCATTATCAGGTATAGAAGCAGCAGTTATTAGATAAAAAAAAATTATACATACAAGGCTGGAACCACTTGCTGGGGTCTTTGGATACTTTGTCGGGATGAAGGCGCTTTGGGTAGAGTGGATCGTCATGTATGTGAATATCCTGTATGTGGTTTATGATGGACTTCCATTTGGCACCCTTTTCTGGTCCTGTTGTCGAAGACATGGCTGTCCAGTAGACGTGGTTTTTAATTCCAGGCAGCCACTTCTGCAGCACCGTACAGTCCTTTTTTTTGGAAATTGCCTGTAACTTCTTGGACAAGGCTGACAAGAAAAGAGATATATAATGTAATAACATATGATGACCTGCAGATTGATTTTAAAAAAAAGTTATCATCCTAATAAGATTTGTAGTAATTACATTTCTCAAAGTGCCACACATCGTAGTATTGGGTAACCCCGCGCTCTCTCAGAAATTTCTGAACCATGGTGTGACGGTCAGTCACAATGTACTTCAGGTGTACTTGATTCGCGTCCAGAAAATCCAGGCTTCTTTTGATTCCCTCTTTCTCCATATATGCACTGCCACCGACCTCATTGCTCTATTGAAGCAAACACATTTATGCAATCGATTACTTTACAAATATTATAATGCACACACTTTGGGTTTGATTTCTGTTCATCTAAATAAAATGTTACCTGTACAAGCTGGATGACAACTACTTTGTTGCTATCCAGGTGCATTATCGAGTAGCTGCCAAATTTTCCGGAGTGCCCTTTGATGAATGAAAAAAAAATAAAGATACATAGAAAAAAATACTACTTCAACAAAGATAATACTGACTTTATATTGTTACCAATAACAACACTTAGTTAAAAAGTAAATCAAGGGATTCCATATTGAATGACTTCTCACCTGGTGAGTCTGCCCTCATATCTCCACCCACTGCGTGTTCCCGGTCTGTTTCAAATGTTGAAACAATGTCTGCTGATCCTTTTTCCACTTGTGATTTACGGCAGGCTCAAGGTAATTCCGGGCATGCCTCCTGAAGGTGTCATATTTACAAACCTGGACATTCATGGCTTTGAAAATCTGGAAAAAAAAAAATGTATTGAGATATTTTCATATAAAACTAACTCAATGCTTGTTTGTTCATGCTACAGTCTCTACAATACCTTCTCCACTTGAATGTAGGATCCACCGGTAAAGTAAACAGCAGCAGACACTTGGAGGTTTCCCACAGGGGTGCTTCCCCTCAATGGCTGGCTCTGCCATTTTCTGTTGTACTGACAGCCTGGGCAAAGCTGGGTAAAGGCCACGTATGTCCCCTGTTTCCGCTGCTGCACCTCACAGTCCTTCTTGCACACCGGACATTTTTGGAACAGTTCAGTCAGACAGCTCTCAAACACAATGTACTTTGTCTCCTTGTAGTCCGTGGTTGAATCCATCCCACTATCAGGAAACCACAAACATATCAATTCCTAGATAAGTAATTTAAATAGACAGAACAAAGGTTGACAATTGTAAGCCATAACTTCAACTTACCTCATTTCAGAAGGCTCTGTAAGAGAGTCACCAGGTACATATGTCGAGTCATGTGGCTCTGAAACGACGGTGTCCTCTTGTTCATCCTCCTCCTCGTCCGACTCCTCTAGTTACTCAAGGCGAGCTCTTTTAGCTGGTCTGAAACCCAGTGAGGATGCCAACCCCTTCACTGGTGTGGAAGAAAATTCTAGACCCGTTACTTGCATAATGGTCTCTGTGCCAGCAGTCTTGCAGGATACAGTGGCCTGTGAACCTGATTACAAAGAAAATGAGAAAGATGATACAGTAATGTTAGTGAATCTGTTCATGTTTCAAAGTGCTATGGATTATGTGTGATTCCTGGATTAATTAATACCATTTTGTTGACCATATCACATACACACCTTTGCTTCTCACATGTGGCTTCAGTCTAGAAAGTGACAACTGTGTGGTCACAGATTTTGTAGACGGAAACAGCATTTTTGTGCCAACAGTTCTCACACTGGGCACGGCCTGTGTTGCACTGGACAGTGTACACGGAGGGTCTGTTTGACATGCTATGTCCCTGCGTGTACATGGAGGGTCTGTTTGACAATTCATGTCCCTGCGCGTTGCAACGATCAGGGCCTGCTGTGATGTACTCTATTAGAAAGACAATGATAAATGGTCAGACAACATAAGCTCTATGACGTTTACAAATGATAATTCAAATCAATAGTCTTTGTCATGTGATTGGTTTAAAATGAAATAGGTACAGTCTATTACTATGTAAACAGGTTTCCTAAATAACAATGCAGGGTGTGACTGAGCATGGGGGAGGGGGAGACAGTCTGAAGACAATTGGCTAGGTGTAGGTGTGGAATACACATAGTGGAGAGGAGGGGGGTTGGACGTTTCTAAATGCAGACACTGTTAAAACAGCAACAGTTTACAATTTATTTTTACAGATATAAGCTTAGAGTTATCATATGCAATATTGCCATTATAGCCTACATGCAGGTTACATCTTTGGAGGCTTGAATTGCTCTCCTGTATTAGCTCCATTGTGTTCAATTACCATATCTACATAGGCCTACACTGAGTAGCTTGTAATTAGCAAGCATGCATGCTGTTGACATATTTGGGGGGTAAGTCACATATTGAGACAGACTTTTTGTCGACAGGAGTGTTGTGGTCCGTCTCAATATGTGACTTACCGATTGTTGATAAAAACACAGTTACAAATAATCACGGTGCACTGCAGACAAATGTAGCTACGTGTAGCGGTAGCCTTCTCTATACACGGACACTTTTATCCGAATAATGACACATAATAAACACGTCAGACACTGATAAAATGTTACTTACAGCTTGCGCTTCTGAGTCGTCAACACGGTCGAGCAGTGTTGGAACAGAGCCCTCAGTGAGCACAGGTCTAGCTGCTAATCCAGCCTTGTATTGGCCCAGGTTTGAGAAACAGTCCGGTAGGAAGTGTCGGTGACAAACCCATATTTCCTTCCTTGTTTGGTCAGGATTCAACTTTTGCCTGGCGCTTGGGTCTTTCGGAAGACCAAATAAATGAACAATCTTTCCCAGACAACCAAAAAAACATTTTTTGCTACTCATTGTTCTCCCATCTACACTTGCTAGGCAACACTGTGAAGTGAAAAGAGTTTCGATGTGCGCGCCAGCAGATTTGAGGAGGAAGGGGGGGGGCGTGCCAGCAGCTTGCCTGAGCAACAGGCTGCAGCATTCCATACATGGAAACATCCGCGTGGTGACGTCACCAATTTTTATGCGACGTCACGAATTATGAAAGGGTAGACCGCTTTGAACACGTGACTTCTCGACTGGCTAGAATAGTGTTTAGTGCTCTGCACAGACACCCCAGAGGGTCAGCAGGGAATACGTCGAAATGCATGCAAGTCATTATTTGATCATTTAGTATGGTTAAGCATGACTATGAATCATCATAACAACGTTTATAGGTCAAAAAGCATCATAGGTCCTCTTTAAAATAATTAAAAGATTAAAGGCCAGTTTCGCAGACATGGATTAAGCCTAGTTCTGGACTAAATTGTACTTTCAATGGACAAACTCCATTCAAAATTCCATTTAGTCCAGGACTAGGCTTAATCCATGTCTGTGAAACTGGCCCTAAGAGTTAGGAAATTAAAATAATTGGAAGATTAAAAAGTTAAAATAATTAAAAAAATTATTAAGAAAATCTCTAAGAGATTAGAATAATTAGAGAACCACTAAGAAGGCAAAAAAAACCTAGCATGTTGGGGGCGGGGCGGGGGCTGTGGTCAGCAGCGTGGATGCTCCAGGGTGGGAAGAAGAGGGTGCTGCTGACCAGGATCAAATAAAACGTTAAAACAACTTGAATAAAGATTTGGAAATGGTATAAAAAATCAGAGCAGCTAGAATAGTGAGAATTAAAAAAATTAAAAAAATTAAAAAATTAGCATAATTAGAATAAAATTAGAAAAATTAAAAAAAGGGTTAGGGTTGGGGTTGGGGTTGGGGTTAGAGTTTGGGTTAAAAGATTCCTTTGTTGGAATGTTGTTGCACAGGCCTATTGATCTAAAAACTGGAGTGGTTTTGGTGGTGCGGTTGAAGAGCTCTGCCCCTTCACCCGGGAGACCAGGGTTCGATTCCCAGGCAGGGTTTCTCTGCAGTGGACAGAAGAAGAGGGTGCTGCTGACCAGGGTTAAATAAAAAGTTAAAACAACTTGAATAGTGATTTAGAAATGCTAAGAGAAATTAGAATAATGAAAGATTAAGAATTAGAAAATTAAAATAATCGGAAGATTGAAATGATTAAAAAGTTAAAATAATTAAGAAAATCTCTAAGGCATTAGAATAATTAGAGAACCACTAAGAAGGAAAAAAAAACGTAGCATGTTGGGGGCGGGGCGGGGGCTGTGGTCAGCAGCGTGGATGCTCCAGGGTGGGAAGAAGAGGGTGCTGCTGACCAGGATCAAATAAAACGTTAAAACAACTTTAATAAATATTTGGAAATGGTATAAAAAATCAGAACAGCTAAAATAGTGAGAATTAAAACAATTAAAAAATTAAAATAATTAGAAAATTGAAATAATTAAGTAATTAGAATAAAATTAGAACATTTTTTTTTTTAAAGTTCGGGTTAGAGGGTTAGGGGTAGGGTTAGGGTTTAGGGGTTAGGGGTTAGGGTTACACTTTTTATCTTTTGCAGATCTCACACATGTATATAATGTAAATTATTATACTATAAAGCAACACTGGGATTCAATGGGAGTAATTTTTCAAAACAAAAGTTTTGTATTTGTGTTATAGTTTTAGGCTAAAGTTTAAGGTTATTTAGTTTTATATAAAACTAAATGACTTTAAACCTTAAACTTTAGTGAACTTTAGCTTAAAACACAAATAATACACAATTTACTCTTGATAAGTGATTGGGCCTTTTGTTTTGAAAAATGACTCCCATTGAAGCCCAGTGTTGCGTTTTTGCAACATTAAAAGAAATCACTGAAAATCATGTAAATTTAACTTTTTTAGTTTGGTTATTGAAGTAATATGTTACAGAACAACTTTACAATACAGGAAAAAAATATTAAAGGTCAAGTACTTACTTGGAC
>CM049396.1:6435000-6442500 GCA_026929865.2 Hyperoplus lanceolatus
GTTTGTCCCTAAAGCCCCTATCTCACTGGGCTGCGACTGTTTGCGACAAGTTGGAGACTGCATTCGCGAGGGAGTCTCTAAACTGTCTCCAAACGTTCGCGAAGGTCTCAATTTCCTCGCATGAGTCGCAGAGCCGCGCAGTCCTGTCGCATGAATTTTGAACATGTTCAAAAAAAGTGTGTGACAAATCTAGTCTCAAAATAGTCTCAGAGTGGTCGCATGTGTCTCAAACGCGTTGCAAACCCTTCTCAATGTAGTTTCCGCGAATCAGAAAGTGCGAGCAATGTCAGATAACTTTGCGAGGGTTTGGCGACATATGAAACTACATTGTGACTGATTTGAGACACAAATTAGACTGACATTCCGTTCGTGCGACGCTCGCCAGACGTTCGCGAGACATAAATGCGACCTCCCGGCAGGTGTTGGGCAGGACATTCGCAAACGTGTCGTGAGGAACCAACTCAGTGAGACTGCAAGTGAAAATTGACGCTAATTCGCATATTTTTTTCGCAATTTTGTGTCTCCAACTTGTCGCACACTGTCGCAGCCCAGTGAGATAGGGGCTTAACAGTCAAAAACAGGTAAAGGTGTAAGAAAAGGGTGTTTATTGTAACCAAGGTTTAACAAAAGGGGTGACTGGTGGCCATGCTGTTGGCCGTGGCTGGAGAGAGCGAGTCAATTAAGCCTCCAGGCTTAAATAGGCAGCAGCAGGGGGCAGGTAACGAGGTGAGGGAGGGGCTTCAGGAGCTCTGCAAACAAAGAGCAGATCTACACATAACAATGGATATATTTAGGATGAGTTGTGTTATGTGGAATGAGTTTACAAACCATCATACAAATGTTTCATATTCCTCATACTACAGTAAGTATAGCGCCACACTCCTGACTGTTTTGGAAAAGCCCTACTAACGTCCTCCCTCCTACATACTCAACAAGTATATACTACATACTGTCTACTTAACCATCGATTGTGTATGCGAGGTTCGTCGGACCGTTTACACTGAAGTATAAAGAAGCAATAAAGAATTAAGAAAAAACACCTGTGCATTTATGTATGTATGTTTTTGCTATTTTTATCTTTTTTTTATCTTGCGCAAATAAATCAAACTGAACTAAAACTTTTTACCAGTGCAAATGAAAAGTGAAAAACTGGGGGAGGGGTTTTTTTTGGGGAAGGGGGATTGGGGAATAAAAATTTCACAATCAAATTGAAACAAACCCACACTGAAAAGAGTGTGTCTGTGGCAGTTCGAAGCAGTATCTAGTGCACACTAAAGTACTGTGACAAAAGCGTTTTTTTTTTTTGGTTTGTTTGTGTAAAAACGGTGACAGACAGTCTGAGTATAAATTGGTGCCGTCAGTGAGTTGCGTTGAGCTCATTTCTCTCCATCTGTGTGGAAGGGCTCAGGGAATTGTTCTGCGTTCATGTGATGTATTGGTTAATTATTGTTTGGTGAGAGGCACATCATCTCTGTTTAATATAAGCTCATCCATTACTGAGAGAGAGAGAGAGAGAGAGAGAGGGGGGGGGGAGAGGGAGAGAGAGAGAGAGGGAGGGAGAGACAGAGGGAGAGGGAGAGTGTAAGAGAGAGAGAGAGAGAGGGAGAGAGAGAAAGAGAGCAGGAGTTTGTAATGTTGACATCAGGCCAAGTTTAGACTCCGCATGACTTCCCATTTTAAACTGCACTTATGCTTTAGTATTATGGTGTTTTAGAGCTGATTCCAGCTGTCCATGAAAACAAACCCCTCTGAAGAGTTTCATAAACATTTTTAAAGTTCCTCATTGTCTCTTTAGTAACATACGATTTACAAAATAAGATTCTTATAAAGGTTTTTGTATTTAGCGAACTGCAGTAGAGACAGGCCCTCCTTCTCTCCATCGCTTGGCGTTTGATTTGAAGAAAGACACGGTGTTTTTTATATGTTTATTTCTTCATGGCGTTGGTCTCAGCTGTCCATGAAACTAAAACCGAACTCCTCCGCAGACAGAGGACCTCTCTATTCAGCATCCGGCCGAGAAGCAGACGTCTTCTGTCAGCCTTGGAAAGTGTGTGTGTGTGTGTGTGTGTGTGTGTGTGTGTGTGTGTGTGTGTGTGTGTGTGTGTGTGGGTGGGTGGGTGGGTGGGAGGGAGAGAGTGAGTGTGTGGGTGGGAGTGAGTGAGTGAGTGAGTGAGTGAGTGAGTGAGTGAGTGAGTGTGTGTGTGGTGAGTGTGTGTGTGTGTGTTTGTGTGTGTGTGTGTGTGTGTGTGTGTGTGTGTGTGTGTGTGCGTGTTCTTTTAGCCTTGGAAAGCTGTAGAATCACTGGGCCACAAAACAAGTTCTCTCTCTCATTGCCGAGCTGACTCACGCAACAATACAATTGATAAAATAGATAAGACATTCTTATTGAAAACTTTCAAGACCAATCCAACATTTTCCCAGAATTTAACTTACAAGAGAAAGAAAGATAACAATACATATTTCTGCTAGTCAAGCATTGCATTGTTGTGGTGAAGTGTGTAGGGCGGTCGTCCACTGGAGTGCAGGGTCGGTGGTTCGATCCCCCGTCTCCCCGCCACATGTCCAAGTGTCCCTGGGCAAAGCGACACTGAACCCCGAATTGCTCCTGATAGTTAGCTTGCACCCTGCGTGGTAGCTGCTGCTGCTATCGGTGTATGAATGTGTGTGATTGGGTGAATGTGTACAAAACTATATAAGTCCATTTATAATTTATTTTTTATTTCTAGTACATTCAGTGTTACTCAGTTTAACTAATTAACTGTGAGTGAGTGAGTGAGTGAGTGAGTGAGTGAGTGAGTGTGCGTGTGTGTGTGTGTGTGTATGTGTGTGCTTGCGTGTGTGTGTGTGTGTGTGTGTGTGTGTGTGTGTGTGTGTGTGTGTGTGTGTGTGTGTGTGTAAGCAGAAAAAAAGTGTCTTGTTTGTTGCTGTGTGCAGTCCTCGTGGTCTCAGGCTCATTACTGTAGATTTGGCAGATTTGTGTTCTGTTGCTGCGTGTTTGTTTGTGTCTCAGCGGTTTTGCCCGTCTCACCATTGATTACACACACACACACACACACACACACACACACACACACACACACACACACACACACACACACAGACAGTTTGCTGCCAAATTGGTTTGAGTTGTCTGGTTGCAGTAGTAAGTAGGTTTCAGACTTTCACTGCCTGTTTGGAAGGATCAGAAACTTCAGTGTTGATAAGGGAGTTTTCGAGCTGTATAGGGTTTGAGAAATTATCATACAGAGCTCAGGGCAAGCCGGGGGATTTAGTCGAGATCTGGCAGCCTTACATACATTTCATGGCGGGTGGGAATATGGGATAATTTTCTTTGCTTAATTATATATTTTTTTGATGGTGCAGGTGTTTGTTTGTCTGTCTGTGTTGTAAAAACAATAAAAAGAATACTGGAATAAATATATTGTGGAAAAACAAATGTACACGACTTTCTCCTGTAGCATTGTATTTATAGCAGGACACAATGTATAATTGTACAATGCGGATTCCGTCCTGGCCATGGAACAACGGACCAGCTCTTCACTCTCGCAAGGATCCTAGAGGGAGCTTGGGAGTTTGCTCATCCAGTCTACATGTGTTTTGTAGATCTGGAGAAGGCTTATGACCGGGTTCCCCGGGAGATACTGTGGGGGGTGCTGCGGGAGTATGGGGTGAGGGTGTCTCTTCTCAGGGCCATCCAATCTCTGTACGCTCAAAGCGAGAGCTGTGTACGGGTTCTCGGTAGTAAGTCAGACTCGTTTCCGGTGGGGGTTGGCCTCCGCCAGGGCTGCGCTTTATCACCAATCCTGTTTGTGATATTTATGGACAGGATATCAAGGCGTAGTCGTGGTGGGGAGGGGTTGCAGTTTGGTGGTCTGAAGATCTCATCTCTGCTGTTTGCGGATGATGTGGTTCTGATGGCATCATCGGCCTGTGACCTTCAGCTCTCATTGGATCGGTTTGCAGCCGAGTGTGAAGCGGTTGGGATGAGGATCAGCACCTCTAAATCGGAGGCCATGGTGCTCAGCAGGAAACCGAAGGATTGTCTACTACAGGTAGGGAATGAGTCCTTACCCCAAGTGAAGGAGTTCAAGTACCTCGGGGTCTTGTTTGCGAGTGAGGGAACAATGGAGCGTGAGATTGGCCGTAGAATCGGAGCAGCAGGGGCGGTTTTGCACTCGCTTTACCGCACTGTTGTGACGAAAAGAGAGCTGAGTCGTAAGGCAAAGCTTTCGATCTACCGGGCGATTTTTGTTCCTACCCTCACCTATGGTCATGAAGCCTGGGTAATGACCGAAAGAACGAGGTCGCGGGTACAAGCAGCCGAAATGGGCTTTCTCAGGAGGGTGGCTGGCGTCTCCCTTAGAGATAGGGTGAGAAGCTCAGTCATTCGTGAGGAACTCGGGGCAGAGCCGCTACTCCTTTGCGTTGAAAGGAGCCAGTTGAGGTGGTTCGGGCATCTGGTAAGGATGCCCCCAGGGCGCCTCCCTAGGGAGGTGTTCCAGGAGCGTCCAGCTGGGAGGAGGCCTCGGGGAAGACCCAGGACTAGGTGGAGAGATTATATTTCCACGCTGGCCTGGGAACGCCTCGGGATCCCCCAGTCAGAGCTGGTTGAGGTGGCCCGGGAAAGAGAAGTTTGGGGTTCCCTGCTCAAGCTGCTGCCCCCGCGACCCGATTTCGGATAAGCGGTTGAAGATGATGATGATGATGATGACAATGTATAATTGTAACAGTTAAATTAGCCCAGACGAGATAAAAAAAGTTGTAGCCTTCATCTGTATGGATTAAAATCGAACGTCCAAGTTACGTTTAAGAAGGATTGCTAATCATTGGTTTAAAGTATATTTTTTTGGACTGGTAGAGTCCATGTCCGAATGTGTGTGTATGAGACATTGTTTGCGTGTGAAGGAGTCTGATTGCTTTGGGAAAGAAGTTTTGCGTATGTACAGTGCTGTGAAAAAATATTTGCCCCCCTTTCCCGATTTCTTATATGTTTTCATATTTTTTCACACGTTTCAGATCATCAAACAAATTTGAATTTGAATCAAAAATAACCCGAGTAAATAAAAAATGCAGTTTTTAAATGATGATTTCATTTATTAAGTGTAAAAATCTATCCAAATTTACCTGGCCCTATGTGAAAAAGTATTTGCCCCCCCCCCCCTTAATAAATCAATCGATTGACCACATATTTTGGAAAAGTGAGTTCAATTTAGTGACCACACCCAGGCCTGATTACTGCCAGACCTGTAGAATCAGGAAATCACTTAAATAGAGCCTGTCTGACACAGTGAAGTTGATTAAAAGATCTCAAAAAGCAGCACACGATGCCACGATCAAAAGAAATTCAAGAACAGATGAGAAACAAAGTCATTGATATCTATAAGTCTGGAAAGGGTTACAAATCCATTTCTAAGGCTTTGAGACTCCAGCGAACAACAGTGAGAGCCATTATCAACAAATGGAAAACACTTGGAACAGTGGTGAACCTTCCCAGGAGTGGCCGGCCAACCAAAATAACTCCGAGAGCTCATCGACGACTCATCCAGGAGGTCACAAAAGAACCCAGACGAACATCTGAAGAACTGCAGGCTTCACTTGCCTCAGTTAAGGTCAGTGTTCATGATTCCACCATAAGAAAGACACTTGGCAAAAATGGCCTCCATGGGAGAGTTCCAAGGCGAAAGCTTCTGCTGACCAAAAAGAACACAAAAGCTCGTCTCATATTTGCCAAAAAACATCTTGATGATCCCCAAGACTTTTGGGAAAATATGCTAAGGACTGACAAGTCAAAAGTGGAGCTTTTTGGAAGCTGTGGTTCCCGTTACATCCGGCATAAAGCTAACACAGCATTCCACCATAAGAACATCATACCAACAGTCAAACATGGTGGACGTGGTGTGATGGTCTGGGGCTGCTTTGCTGCTTCAGGACCTGGACAACTTGCCATAATTGAAGGAACTATGAATTCTGCTCTCCATCAGAACATCCTGAAGGAGAATGTCCGGCCATCAGTTCGTCACCTCAAGCTCAAGCGCACATGGGTGATGCAGCAGGACAATGATGCCAAACACACCAGCAAGTCCACCTCTGAATGGCTCAGAAAAAACTAAATAAAAGTTTTGGAGTGGCCTAGTCAAAGTCCGGACTTAAATCCGATTGAGATGCTGTGGCGTGACCTCAAACCCTCCAACATGGCCAAATTAAAACAATTCTGCAAAGAAGACTGGGCCAACATTTCACCAGAGCGATGTAAGAGACTAATTGCCAGTCATCGCAAATGTTTGGTTGTAGTTGTTGCGGCCAAGGGTGGCACAACCAGTTATTAGGTTTAGGGGGCAAATACTTTTTCACATGGGTGAAATAGGTTCTGAATAACTCTTTGCATCCAATGAAAAGAATGAAAATTCAAAATCTGTATTCTGATTTCCATTGAGTTGTTTTTGTCTTAAATTATAAATGATTTGATGATCTGAGACAAACGAGCAAAAACAGAATAATTCAGTAAGGGGGCAAACACTTTTTCACAGCACTGTATCTCTTGCCAAACAGTAAGTTATGCTAATGTGTGTTGATTTGGCAATATGTGGGGATTTTTTTTAAATTTTCAAATGTTGTCTGTTCACCGTCCTTTGTGTGTGCGTGTGTGCGTGTGCGTGTGTGTGTGTGTGTGTGTGTGTGTGTGTGTGTGTGCGTGTGTGCTGTGTGTGTGTGTGTGTGTGAGTGTGTGCGTGTGTGCGTGCATGCGTGTATGTGTGTGTGTGTGTGATTACCGATAGGTTGCAGGTGAGAAGGAGGGAGCTGACGAGGGAAGTGGGAACAGGTGATGGGCGGGGCAGTCCTTGGATTTGGAACAGACAGAAAACTTTGGCTTTTTTTCCCATCACAACCGGACAGTAAAACCAAAGAAAGAAGAAAAACATGCTACTAAAAGAAACACAAATTCTTCCTCTTCTTCTTCTTCTTCTTCTTCTTCTTCTTCTTCTTCTTCTTCTTCTTCTTCTTCTTCTTCTTCTTCTTCTATCCCATAACCCCGGAAGGGTCGTTGGGGCACCAGCTCTCTCCATCCCTCTCTGTCCTCGGCAGCTCTCATCAACTCACTGATTTTCAAGTGAGTCCATTCTCTGATGTTATCTTCCCATCTTGTCTGTTGCCTCCCTCGTCTCCTTCCACCTTGTACGGTTCCTTGCAAGATGGTCTTTGCAAAGGCCCGAGGATCTGGTGATGTGTCCGTACCACCTCAGTTTCCGTTTTTTTAACAGTGGTAAAGCAGGTCATCATGTGAGCCGCTGGACTAAAGAAATAGAAATGAGCTGACCCAATTATATTTAAATGAACCTATCCGATGTTTTGATTGGATTTGATTGCATTAGGATACAGAAACATCAGCTCCTCTTCCCGGCGTCCACACAAAACGTACACAAGGAAGAAATGTATGATGACAAAGCTGTTGATGACTTGATGTCGAATTGTAATAAAAAAGATGAATTCTGTTTGGTTTTC
>CM049396.1:6447500-6450000 GCA_026929865.2 Hyperoplus lanceolatus
CAACACCTTCTCCTCCAAATATGGCGACTGCCAATGATGGAGGACACTGAGCAGTATTTGGCAAGCTGTTTTGCGCTTGTTTTTGTAAGGCCGACAATCCTAAGACCACTAGTGACAAGCCTATGCACATGGCCTAGACTGCCAAAAATGAACACAAGTAAATGACAGTTGTAGCCCATGGAGTTAATTGTCTGTACTAGAGGGTAATATTTCACCAGCTTAGTTAAATAAGCCTCCTCTAAACTTGAGTCAAAGGTGCAGGCTACCTCCAGGATGTGCACTTTTCTACGGTGCTCATCTATTATCAAAATGTCAGGCCTGGTGGCACTTAGATCAGTAAACACAGACATTTCAGCTTCACACAAAGAGAACATATGAGGTCTAACAAAGCAATTGACATGGGTGGAGGATGTTGGTGAAAGTATAGGTGGTAAGCTTTGTACAATCAAGTTCACAATCCTGTCATGCCTGGCTATATAAAGGCTTTTATAAAAGTAGCAGCCATTTAATATATGTGACATTGTCTCAGTGAACTGTTCTTGTCCATGATGAATACATAATGATGTGTGGGTGTGTGGGTACCAGATTGACAGGTTCAGCTGGGACGGTAGAACCTGCAATCTGGCTTTGATGGCAAACGTTTGTATGTCCTCATCAATGGATGCATTATTGAAGATGATGTGGGACACAGAATGGTCAGCAGAAGGCAAGCAGGCTAGTTTGCCTTGTAGTCTTAGTCCCGTCCAGTGTTTTTGGCGTTGTCTGTGTTTTATTGCCAGCAGGGCTGCGCGACAGTTAGTGGGTGGGAGTGTGAACTCGACTCCGTCTTCCACCAAGGTGGCAGTGACGGCGATGTCCCCACTAGTAACCAATGATTCGGATGGGGCTACATTCTTTCCATTATGTGTCCAACGCAGAACGATACCAGTCCAACTACAGAGGTCGTTAAGATCCGGCCAGTCAGACCTGACACCGAACCCGATGGCGCGAGTGTCCAGTTTGCCGTTCGGTTTCCTTCTGAATCCCAGAAAGTTCGGCTCAGATTCGGAGGCGAGAGGGACTTTGCGCTTCTTAAGGTCTAATAATAGCGATGCACGGGCCATTTTCCTGACAGAGGGATCATCGTTGTTCAGCATATTTAATAAATGTGCCAACCTGGTGGCGATGTAGACCCACTCAAAATCGGGTACTCCCAAGCCCCCCTCGTGCCTACTGTGGTGGATGACGTCCCGAGTTGTGTGGGTGTTTAGGCCACTCCAGCCTCTAACTATCTGAACCGTTTTATTGTTTAAGTCTTGCAGTGTTTTACGTGTTAAGTGAACATTGGCAAAGAAGTGGTGAACCTTTGATAAGGCAATTTGCCCAATGGCATCCAGTTTCATTGTAAGCGGCAAAGGAGATGTGTCAATTTTATGTAACCTTGAAGTATAATCGGATATTATTTCTTGCACTTGTTGGTCCCAGTCGCCAGCTACATTAAATTTGTGTCCCAAGTATGCATATGTTTCATTTCGGGAATAGACTCGAATGGTTTTATTGTTGATTTTGAATTGGGGGTCGCGGTCTAGCTTCGACCGATACCACCTATTCCCGCCGCTCCTCCTTTCAAAGAACGTCGCGCACTTGGACTCCTTGACCTCCAGGCCCGACCACCGAAGGAAGGCATCAGTCTTGTGCAACATGTCCTGCACAACCTTTTCCTGGCGGGATGCCATTTGCACATCGTCGGCAAAAGCTTGTACAGGATTTGGGGAGATGGTTCCAGGTGGAGCGCTTTGGCACATCCACTCTATCCACCTATTGATTGACAGAATGAAGTTAATTGCGCTCCACGGGCAGCCCGTCTTGATCCCGATGCGCAGTGGAATGTGTTCAGTGAGCTCGGCTCCGCAGATGACCTGAACGAAAGAGCCTTGGTACACATCTTTAACGATGTCGATGTAACATTGAGGGAGATGTATTTCCTCCAGAGCTCTTAACATGATATTATGAGGGAGTGTGCCAAATGCGTCACGGAAATCGAGAAACACTGAATAAAACTTTGCACTTTCGTGTTTAAAGTCATCTATGGCAGTTTTTAGACAGAATACATGTTCATTCATGCCTTGCCTTTCTATATATGCCTTTTGTTTAGTGGACATCATGTTTGCGTCCACCAGCCATGGTAGTATGCGCCCAAGAATGCATTTCATAAACAGTTTGTAGATCGTAGGTAGGAGAGAAATGTCTCTCCAAGTGGTGGGGTCATTTGGAATATTATCTTTTTTGGGTATTCTGTGGATTAGCGCTCCCTTCCATGACTCGGGCACGCGCCTGTTAGTGAGACAAGTGTTGAAGATTGGCAGCAATTTTTCTTTCACGCTTGTTAGCTTTAACATTTCATAAGTGACCCCATCACTACCACTGGACTTATTGTTTGGCAACCTGGCTAGGACATTTCGCACTTCATCCTCTGTGAAAGGAGAGGATACTGGAGGAAACTCTGGCTCTGGTGAGAGAA
>CM049396.1:6455000-6465000 GCA_026929865.2 Hyperoplus lanceolatus
GGAGGATACGGGAGAAATACCCAGACCCACATGGGCAATATGTCGGCTTCCTCACAAGGCGACTTTAAACCTGCAGTGTGTAGAATTTTGTGTTTTATTTCCTAGCAGATTTTGTGGAAAGTAATTATAATATCCATAAGTACATACATAATAGCTGAAAAAATGTTTTGAATTATTATTTTTTCCCCTTAGAAAGGGTCTCATATGTCCATATTTCTGCATATTTTGGACCAAGGCCTAGTGCCGCCATCTTGAAAGTGTCATAGTTGGAATGTCAGGTGCATCGTTTAAAATTTAGAATTGTTCTTGTCCTTGAAGGCCACTGTAGCTTCTGTTATTATTCGAAAGGGGTGGGGTTACCCAGGGAGCGTTGCATTCTAGAACTTTGTAGAACTTTCTTGATGATGTCATATTACACACTGCACCTTTAAGCATTATTAAAACAATTGTTTAAAACAAAACATGTTCAGTCAATTTTCTGTTTTTATGACCAACCTTTTCATTGTCAGTTACGGCAGACATCAAAAGAATTATAACATAATAACAATGCACATTCAGCAGGTGTAAAGGTTGGACAAAAGAGTGAAGATGTGGTAAAAAGCTTTTTTATTAGAAAATAAAACGATAAGAAATCTCACACAGGAACATTTACAAATATCAAAATTTTAAAAGTCAACAGCGTAATATTGTTCCACCAGCAGCTGAAAGTCAGCGCCACTTTTTTTTGTAGTGTGTTGTTTTGTGTGTGACCTCCAATCTCATCTGTGCCGTTTTACGGCAGTCCTTGTCCTGTTGAAAGAATAGAGTAATTACTCTTCATAAGTGTTTCATTTCCCTTTACTTCAGATATATACTGTATGTGTTGATAATATGTCAAACAGGTTTTATTCCATAACTTGTCCTCTGCGAAATTGGGTTTCTAACAGTTCCTGGGTGGTGGGAGGTGGGACGCTGGCAAGAACCCCATATTGCCGTGGGTCATTGCGCCTTTTCTTTGTGGTCTTCGGCAAACCCTTGTCTGCAGTCAGCCGGGTTTCTAGGACAGCACTCTGCAGGTCCTGGATGTATCCGTGGTCCTTCTCCACCTTCACCGTGTATAAACTCCAAGTCTTTGACTTCTTATTGTAGAGCTTGCGGTACCTGACAGAATGAAATAGTGTCTCAATGTATCCACATCAGTCATGCAGCTTAGAATTTTGTAAATACCTGAAAATATCAAATAAACTGAAAATAATTTAAAAAAGTACTCTATTGAGCCATCAGCCTTCCTCTTCACTGGTCGGTGCACATGATGGTTGTAGTCCAACGCTGCTAAGAGGGTGCGTGCTTTGTAAACAAGGGGGCTGAAGCTGAATCGCTTGCTGGCATACATCAGTATGTGATAGTGGAAGGATTCCAGCTCAGCGGTTGACCTTACAGAATAAAAGAAACAAATGTTTGACCCACTACGACCCACATATAATAGAACTTTCATTTGAAAGTGGCCATGAATACAGCGTTATAGAAATGCTTGTAAAAGCCATTACCATGAATAGGGTTTGTAATGCCATGTGTCCTGTATTGTGGCTAGTGTTAAACGGTGTATAGCAAGCATCTCAGCGAAGTCATTAGCCTGAGCACTGTATGTCAAATGCCTGTATAGCCGGGCTTAGCCACTTACAATAACCTTCTCATGAAAACATGTTTTATTACCTGAAACTCAGGAACCTCTCCACCTTCTTTAGCCAGTGCTCATCCAGCACTATGTCTGACAGTAACTGAAAGGCCTCAGAATCACTCTGGATCCACTCCTTCTCCCTGTCTGCTGGTAAGGGGCCATGTTCACAGCATGATAGTACCCACTCGTGCTCTCCCTGAACATGGAGCAGAAGTCCAGTCCACATGTCCTACAGTAGAAAAGAACTGAATAATTTCTTATTGTGTTTATTTTACACAATACATTATACACAATTTGTCATTATATAAATGCTAGTGCAAGTTTTTAAAATAAATATAAAATCAAAATAACCAAAGTAAATTTATCAATAAAATCGAAATGTAAGAAATGGTCAGGAATTCAGATTTCCATTTTAAAATCTCAGAGTGAAATCCAAAAAAGAATTTAAACATAATACTTACACAGAACTGAGTATAGTCATCTGCAGTCTTACAGCAATACCAGAAATGGTTGCATATCTCCTTACTCCAGGTAAGGAGAACTGAACATCCTTTCCAAAGGCCTGCCTTGACACAGAATGGAAAACAACATTTAAATAAAGCTCAGACTTTTTCGTCATTGTTGATTGGCCAACTTCTCTGAAACCAGGAACCTGATGTAATCACCATAGAAGCGTGTCTTTTAACTGAATGGCAGGAAATGACAAGACCTTTGCTATGCGTTGGAGAAATTATGCTTCTTTATTGTTTCATTTGGTGACATGTTATGTGTGTTGACCACTGGGTGGAGCTTTTGGTTAGACAGAAAGCATAAATGTAATCACCTGGCACAGCCAGGTGTGTGTAATTGGGAAGAGCAATCAGTTTTGTACCGTGTCAACGTGAACAGGGGTCATCTAGCAGCGATGTATTTGCTCTGTACAAAACCTATTAATTAACTTACCTTACATGAAACAATTCAGTCATTGTGATCCTAATCTCAATGAAGTTGTTTTAACAAACAACAAGAGTCGAAATCAACTAGAAAAAACTGTGTTGTTTCACTTAGTCTTATAACAATCTATTATCAAGGACAAATCTGAATTAAAGTCAGGAACTTACTGCATGGATTTTTTTCCCCAAGTTCTTGGACCCGTGCCAGATGTCAAGGGTGTGTCGAACACCAGAGTCCTTGAACCTGCCTTTTGTTGGATCTGCATGGAAGGATGCAAACAGATGTTAGACGCAGGCTAAATTTATTTTGACAAAGATCAATCATGAAATACATAGAGCAATACTTTGTCCGTAAAATTATACACAGAAATATCTTTGCACTTACTGAAGAGCGCTGAGATCTGGGAATGTGCATCCGTGCAAAACTCCTCTAGATTAATCTCTTTGTGAAGAGTCTCGAAGGTCTGGATGAAGGCCTCCTTCTCCATGATCACCGAGTTCTTCTGGGTCTCCCTCTTATCAAGATTGAGGATGGACATTATTTCTTTACTGTCATTGTCCATTGTCGTGTATGTGCAGTACTGTGCTGAAAACCCAGGGCTATCCATACGACCATCACCTATGAAAGATGAAAAAAACAAAAAGACATTGCAGATATAATAGATAAAGCCACATTCTTTAATTTATCAATCTCAAAAAGGTGAACATAGTATGACATTACACAGTAAACAAAAAGTAAATGCATCAAATGTAGTTGAGCCACATTGTAATCAGCTGTGTGTAGGACTGTAGGAGAAATATTTGTAGAAGAGAAATTTGCAAACTTACCAAGGGCCACTACACTGTCCTTTGATTTCAGCCGGGTAATAATGGCTGACCTCTTGTCATCCAAGTAGTCCTCGATGGTGTCAACACAGTAGGCGTCCTGGATTTTAAAAAACGTGTTTCTATGCACTATTCCCAAGTTCATGAACTTGAAGAGCAGAGCCACCTTCCTGTAGTTGTTCCCAGAGAGCAGGATGTTTGAAGACAACATGAAGTCACCTGCTTGAATCCCATATTTTAGAGTGGGCTGGGAGTTCCACCTCCAGACACTGTGACCCTGATGACATATATGAAAAAAAAAAAAAAAGAGCACAGCACAGAACAGTAGCTGTTATTAATAAATAATTTACAAGCAAGTGTACACTATGCCATCAAAGTGAAATATTATGATTCTACAGTATGACTACATTGATAACCAAGTGCTCACCCATTCCATGCCAACTGATGTGCCCCTGGAAGTTAACTTCACTTCAAAAGGTCTAACCGCTCCACATTCAGTAGCAGTCACAGGGTCAAAAGTGTTGCAATTTGTGATTGGTATGTGGTACACAATGGATGCTGGTTGTCCAATTACATCTTCCTTGCAGAGGACTTGGGTCTTTTCTGGTGGCGGTGGAATCACTTCTGAGGAATTGTGTGCATCAATGTCATGAATAGTGTCCTCCAGACCAACAGCTGGTAATGTGTCCAGCCATTTGCTCCTTCGAAGAGCTCCACCAGTCCTGTAATAACATTGAGAAACACTACTGTTACGTCCCTCTTTGTCTGGGGGTAAAGGGACTGTAACTTCAAACCAGTGTAAAGGTAAAGTAGGAGTCGGGTCGTAAAATGATGAGTATTTAATTATCAGAAAGAACAAAAGTATCAAACTTAACTTCACTGGAAGAAATAATAGAAGAGCAGCTTTGCATGACAGCAGGTAACTAGTGATGGGTCGTAATTTGCCGAGTAATGTACATCAAACAAAATATAAATTGTATTTATATGAATTAATACATGAACAATAGGCTACATGAAATGCATTTATTAAGATGTATTGATTTATTAACTTGTCAGTCACTCATTCCCATGGCTGCACTGTTGCAGGACAGTATTGAGTGTATTACAAATTGATAGAATGATCTGGCTATTTAACACTGTTTGACCAGCAGGGGGGGTTGTATAGTGTTCAAATCGGTTCAAATGAAGCCTCGAGAAATGAACCTTTTTGTGAACCATTTGGCTTTAAGGCTTCAAGGCTTCAAGGCTTCAACAAGCTTCATCTGGCCATCAATACAGGTAACTTCTTAAGCAAAAAGCATAAACTTAACTTCAAAGAAACACAGTTTAGCAGCAATAGTCCAGCAGCATGGCAGAGAGCAGAGCAGGGGCCCAGACTGAGGCTTTACATGCTGCTTATATACTGGGCACTGATTACACCAGGTGAGCAGCACACCTGCTCACTCAATCAGTGGCAACCAAAAGAAACACAGAACAAAGAAATGCACCCAAAACAAGCCCATACATAACAACTACAAAGATTAGGAATAACATTTGCGTAGTGAAATGTCCAAACCACAATACAGATAGATCGAACATGCAAGTTGCTGAAGCCATTATGCCATTGTTTTTTGTGTTATTTGGGGAATATGCGGTTTTATGTTTTGACTACTGCGTGGATTCATGGGAAGGAATTTAATATTCACCCGGCATGGTATATGTCATTTTGGGCGGTTTTGTACCGTGTCCCAAGTCATGGGTATTGTTTGCTTTGTATTGAACTGAATTGAATACCTGATATGGGAAATGGACGTAATTGGGTTGCATGCTGTAATTAAGTTGCATCATGTGCTACAGTGAGCAAGAACCAGCAATGAATAAACGGGTCACAACACTCTTACATTTATTATACATACCGCACACAGAGATCAGGCACGTAATCGATGTCACTGTCATCACTGTCATCACTGCATTCCCTGTCTTCACTCGTTATTTCTTCCTCCTCTGAAGAATACCCATCCTTCCTCTCCTTTTCTGGGTGCCAGCTGTCATCTTCTCCACTGTAATCTTCCCAGGTGTTATCGGCCCAGCCTATGAAGGAGATTTTTTAAAGGCAAAGTTTAAAAAGTGTATTGCATCGAAAATACAAGGATTTTATGGAACATACAAGGGAACACAAGAGCCAAGGATGCACTTACGTAGAGTTCCGGATATCATTAAATTCTTCTTCGGTTATCTCTTCAACGTCAGTTACCTGTGAAGAAATACTACAAATACAAAAACAATAAAATACAATATTAACATATTACAGTACTTGAGAAGTCAATGAATGGAGAGGTATTACTGTTGATTAGTTGATACAAAAGTAACTTTCTTCACAGGAAAAAACAAATGTCCGATGCAGGATATCATTGATACAGAACCGAATACGAGGTAGTTGAATTCACATGTTAGCTAGTTGGAAGCGACGAAAACCGTCGGGCTAAAAAACACTCGTAAGATTTAGCCTTATAGCGGACACTTACGTCGGCGAAATGTAGCCTCACGCCAGCCGCCCGTTTGACCAGTGATATGTAGGCCTAACGGTTTTCATTGTGTTATCGTGGCTTTGCCTCGTTAAAAACAATAACCACAGACACATTACATATTCTTCACAATATACCATTGGGATATAACATTATTCCTTACCTGTCTATAAGAAATGTAGCCATCTTGGCGTCCGATTTAAAGTTTTTCAGGTCACGTAATTCTCTCCATCGCTCGTAAGCCACGCCAATGTTTACTCTGGTTTTATTTCGAGCTCTCTCCGTCTCCCTTTTAGCAGTTAACTTTTCCGCATTTGTCTTTCCTCGTTTTTTTGCTGTCTTAGCAGTAGGTATCCGGGGAATGGTAAATTGAGGGTTTGTTGTTGGTGTAGACATTGCTACTTGCTGTCCGCCGCAGTAGTAGTGTCAGACTGCTAGGCTCGTGAACGCTCACGCAACTGACGCATCAACGTCGTTGCCAAGGTGAACAGACAGTCCCACAGCCAATAAGAACGGAGGATCTGAGCCTGCTCTGATTGGTCAAAATTAACATGAGCGGTGGCAATTTTGGGGGGCAGCACACAGAGGCAGGGGGGAGCAAAGTGATGAAAAAATATTTTCAGACCACTTCACCTACATATAGCTGAATGGCTATTATGACAGTTTTGCAAAATATTACAGTAAAAAAACTCTCAACTGCAGCTTTAACAAAGATGTGTTTAAAGGTCACATATTATGCTAAATGCACTTTTTAAATGTGTTCTAACATATCCATGGGTCCACAGTGTGCCTAGAGACTGCCAAAATATTATAACAAATAACAATCTCTCTTTTTCTCACTCTCCCCCTTTCTGAAAACCCCCGAAAAGTGTATAATATGGGAGCTTTAAGTGTGTGTGTGTGTGTGTGTGTGTCTCTTATTTTTCCTCTGATGGTGTCAGGGTTTCAGGGAAAGACAGACAAGAACCCAATTGCAGGACACAGGAAACAGTTCAGATTCAAAGATAGATTTTAATGAAGTGGATGACGAACCAGGTAGTGAGACAGCGTGGCAAACACGTCCAGTTGGGCCAGGCACAAGGGAAAGTCCAAAGACAGGTCGAAACACAAACAGGATCGGAACACAGGATGAAATCTGAATGCTGGAAAGCTGGGTGAACACACTAGGGGCGTATCCGAAAAGTCCAATCTCCTAACCTATAAGCCTCCTTTCCTATACCTTAACCCCTAAACGTCACTGGGGTTAAGGAGAGATGAAAGGTGCTTCCTATCGAACATAGGAAAGGACAGCGCTGTTTCAAATGAATTCGACTCCACTTTTCCTAACCGACGTCATTGCGCGACGGCGAGTATTGCTGACGTGAGTCACTAGCGTGAAACACTATTCTCCTATTCGCCGAAAATTGACTACAACAAGCACTCGTTTGATCCATGCGTTCTTTTCATATTGATTTTAATCAGGTTGTCGCCAACAGAGTGAGAATCACTCCCATATATCCCAATTCACATGTGGAATAAAAAGAGGCTACACTTGTGTTGATGTTGAAATGAGCTGCCCCCAGTAACTTCATTAAATGTGAAGTTGCTATTTTATTTTCTTATGGTGTACATTATGTGCTACAAAAATAACTATTATGATGTTGGTCTTTTATGAGTTCTTTATTATCTTTAGCCTGTGTGTGTGTGTGGGGAGGGGGGGGGGGTATTTTGTTTTAGCCGAGTTAAATCTTCCTCTCTTCTCCTCTCCTCTCTTCTGTTTTACCTCTCGTTCGTATTCGTGTAGAGTCAGTAAACTCCGGCGGTGGCCTGTTGCTTTAAATCTTGCCGCCGTAAAGGATTATGGGATACCACTATCTCCTTTCCTTTAGCATAGGTTGGTCCGGAGTAACCTATGCTTGAGGAGGGTTAAAGGATGAATCGAGGCTCCTTTCCTATGTCTTTCCTAAGCATTTTGAGAATTCGGATCACCTATCTGCCGAGTACTTCCGGGTCATCTCGATAGGAAAGGAAATTTCCCATGCTAAAAAGACTCTTTGGATAGGCCCTAGGACATCAGACAATCTGGGAACTGACTGAGGGAACTGAACAGAGATATATACTGGGGCTGATTAACTGATGAGGAGCAGGTGAGTGTGGGGCAGACCTGGTGAATGTAATCAACAGGGAGTGCAGAGCAGGAGGGAGTGGCCGGGTCTGAAGTGACATGAGTTAGAAAGGAAACCATGAAAACAGACATATGAAAACAAACTAAATACTGGCTGAAGTTGTGACAGATGATCATAAATTACATGTAACAGCAAACGAGACCATCAGTGCAAAAAATGCTATTCTGATATAGTTTTTTCTTATGCCTTTGTCATGGGTCAACGCGCTCACCCAGGAACAACAGCTGGCGTAGTAAAAACACTACCGCTTTTGTCCATAGGGGGTGCAAGAATGAACAAAAGCTGAAAGTTCCTCGGAGCACCTTTAAACGTTTGCGAACTTGGCTAACTAACTTCAAATCTTTCGCTTAAATGAAACTTGCAAAAAAAAATGGCTGCCTTATCTGCTTGTCAGTGTGAAAATGTAGTGAACCAAACCTTGACAGTTACATAGCAACATCATATTTCATTTACAGTTGATCTGGTGGCTAAACGACCAATATTCACACCTGTGTAGGTCTGTTTGTGTTGTCCACTAACTGGTATGTCATGGCTCCTTAGCTGCTCAATGCTCCATATATGTTTACCAGCAAATATGTGTCCACTCAGGTGCTCCAGTGGCGTAGTGGATAGAGCGCGTACCATAATGGCTCCGGCCTTCGTTGCAGTGGTCGCGGGTTCAAATCCGACCCATGGACCTTTACTGCAGGTCATCCCCCCCCCCCCTCTCTCTCTCTCTCTGTCTCCCCATTTCAACTCTGTACTTTCTAATAAAGCTTGAAAGTGCCAAAAAACAAAATCCTTAAAATCTGTGTCCACTGGGTCGGTCTAAGCAAGGCAGTGAACACGGACTAACGTGGGAAAAGATGCCGCAAACACAATGCCTCTATGGGTTTAAAAAGAAGTTGATGCTCAATTAGATATTTGTGGAAAAAGCTGTGAGTCAATGTACAGAAACATTTTGGAAATTGGGACATAGCTGGTGGATAGTTTTCCTAAAGCCCCTATCTCACTGGGCTGCGACAGTGTGCGACAAGTTGGAGACACAAAATTGCGATAAAATATGCGAATTAGCAACAATTTTCACTTGCAGTCTCACTGAGTTGGTTCCTCACGACACGTTTGCGAATGTCCTGCCCAACACCTGCCGGGAGGTCGCATTTATGTCTCGCGAACGTCTGGCGAGCGTCGCACGAACGGAATGTCAGTCTAATTTTTGTCTCAAATCAGTCACAATGTAGTTTCATAATTACGTTGCCAAACCCTCGCAAAGTTATCTGACATTGCTCGCACTTTCTGACTCGCGGAAACTAAATTGAGAAGGGTTTGCAACGCGTTTTGAGACACATGCGACCACTCTGAGACTATTTTGAGACTAGATTTGTCGCACACTTTTTTTGAACATGTTCAAAATTCATGCGACAGGACTGCGCGGCTCTTCGACTCATGCGAGGAAATTGAGACCTTCGCGAACGTTTGGAGACAGTTCAGAGACTCCCTCACGAATGCAGTCTCCAACTTGTCGCAAACAGTCGCAGCCCAGTGAGATAGGGGCTTTAGGGACAAACAGTCGCAGCCCAGTGAGATAGGGGCTTTAGGGACAAACAGTCGCAGCCCAGTGAGATAGGTAGCCTGGTGCTACCAGACCATCGTACTTCATTTCATTTGTACAGAAGGTCTGGCAGTGCTTTAATTGGCAAACGTTAACTCATGGAGGCGGGTGTCTGTTAAACTTTAAAACTATTGGATCTTCCCAGTGCCACTCTGGATTAGCCATCCAATCGCATAACGTTTGGTCGTCACGTGTGTCATGAGCCGGCTTCTGGCAACTGAAACTGGAGCGCGACTTCGATGTCATCGTTCTCAGCCACTCGCTCTGTTCGCTGATTGGACCGGCTGTCGAATCTCCAGCAAAACTGGGAAATGGGCTGTACACCC